>VDFB02105163.1:0-28369 GCA_007258455.2 Sequoia sempervirens | reverse complement strand
TCAAATTATGATATGCTATCAGAATTCAACTGTGTAGTTTTTTGAGTCAAACTCATTGACCCATGTTTCATGAGTAGTGGTTCACAAGAACCCATCTCTCATGACAATGAATGGTCCACTTAGCACTCATTGCATCTAGGTGATGCTTACAGAGGTGAAGCATTGGGGCTTTCCCAGGAGGTCACCCATGCCAGTACTATTGGGAATTCATATTTTCACCTGTAAATTTATAAATCCGTCATTCCTTCCAAAAATTTGGAGGATAAATATTTGATTTATAATTAACTATGATTGACTATTCAACTCAATTGACTTATCAGTCAACTAGCTTGATTGATCGGTCAGCTAATTTGATTGATAGTTAACTTGATCAGGCAATTAGTTAACTAATTTGATTGATGAGTGAAAGATGGAATTGACTTAATTGACATGAGTGAAATGTGAGATTTACTTATTTGTTAATTGACTTGATTGATGGGTGAAATGTGGGCGAGGATAATTATAAATATTTATTTCTTCTGATTTGTTATATGTGCATCGACTAATTAGGAGCTAATTAATTAATTAGGTATGAGGTGATATAAGGGTAAATGAGATTAATTAACTAGCACTTGCACCTAAAGGAGGTTCAAGGATTATGCAGATAGAAAATTCTATGTATGCAATGTGCTGCAAGTTCTAGTTGCATGTGATTGGATTAAACTGGCATACATATGTTAAATATTAATATATATAAAATACGCTGAGAGTTATCCTTGTCGAGGCGCCTATTTTCATCATTCTTTCTCTAATCAAAACTCTAATCCTAACCCTAATTGAATGCTATTTTAAATTGTAACCATTTTTTTGCTATTTATCTTCCCAAAAATAATATTAAAATATGTTAAAAATAATATTTAAGTTTTATTGAAAATATTTAAAAAACTAGAAAAACAGAATCTCGAACAAAATTTACAGCTTTCATAAAAAGAAAACTGTTTTTTAAATTCACTTTAGGAAGTTAACAATAATGACTGCGTTGTTTTTTTTTTTCAAAAGATAAGAAGATAAGATTTAAGAGTGGATATGGATTTGCATGTCAGTTGAATGTCAGTTTCTAGCAGAAGAGATTTTCCTTACATATTGCTTTTTGGTGGATGTCATTGTAATACGGCGTAACAATTAATAACAAGTGCTAAATAATGGAATGAAATAAACTTAGACAAATCTAGATATTTTCCACTTAAACAAATCTAGATTTTTTCCTTAAAGAAATTATGTATTACCTTATTTAGAAATATTTGCATGCAAATTTGAAACATAAAGCAATGAAAATGAAAAAGGAAACATAATCTTCCCATCCAGTTGGTAAATCAATATGTATCTGACTTTTACATGATAAGTGAGATTTTGGAGGATTTTACCATTAAACGGAAGCTGACAGCTGAAACTTGTTTTCCGGCAACTCAGGCATGAGTCTTGTTTCAGGCTCAAATCTCACACTATATGTAGCCTATTGGCTAATTAACATAATGTAATTAATTAATTAATAAGGTGAATTATCATGATGAAGTTGATATATCAGCAGTGTGACAGGATGATAAGGACAACAAAATTAGTTGCTTGACAAATGACGATAGAATTGATTGGTTGGAATGATGGAGTTAGTTGAAAACATGAGACTAGGGTGATTAAAAATGCAATGATTATGACAAGTTAAGGTGGCAAAATCAAGGTGTCTACACCCAAGAATCATGGCATTCCGTGAGACCACATTTCTTTGAGGGATTTTCTCAAACAGTTCACTTGCCTTGTGTATGCTTCCATATTTGCATGTGTGTCTATGAGGGCAATTGTAGCTACTACATTTGACAAAATTCCTCTATCCTTTATGCTTTGATGGATGCCCATAACTTGTTCCAAAGCTCTCATTTTGGCATAGGCAGGGAGGATGCTGAAAACAGTTATGGAGTTTTGCTTTACAACTGTCAATTGCATTTGCTTGAGAGTTTTCAAAGCCTTTTTAACATATCTATTTTGTGCATATCCCGCAATCATGGTATTCCATGAGATCACATTTCTCTGAGGGATTCTGTCAAATATTTTATGTGCCTTGTCTATGCTTACACATTTTGCATGCATGTTTACCAGGGCAGTTGCAAGTTGCAACTACAACATTTCACAAAATTCCTCTATCCTTTATGCTTTGATGGATGTACTTGCAACTACAACATTTCACAAAATTTCTCTATCCTTTATGCTTTGATGGATGTACTTGCAACTACAACATTTCACAAAGTTCCTCTATCCTTTATGCTTTGATGGATGTACATACCTTGTTCCCAAGCTCCCATTTTGGTGTAGGTTGGGAGTATGTTGGTAACTGTAAATTGAGCGGGTTGGATACTTGTTTGTTGCATACTGTGAAACAATGTGACTATGTCATGTGGATACCCATGTCTTCTATATGCTGTAGTAATCATATTCTACAAGATCTCTGATTCTTTCATGCGATAAAACACTTTACAGGCTTCTACCAAACTTTTGCACTTGAAATGCATGTGAATAAGCTTATTATGAAAACTTGTCTGTAACAAAGGCAAACCACTTGTGAGGGATGAAAGAGTGGACATTTTTCCCATGTAAAAGTGTTTTCTAGTTTTCTAGAGAATACAGATCTGCAGTAATTGAAGATATGTAATCTTCAGAGGGGTTGTGTGCAGCATGTGCAGTGGACAGTGGCTTTTTCAGCTAGCTGTTCTACATAATGCCTGTGAGACTGAGATGAATCCTTAGCATTTGAAGGGTAAATTTGAATGGATAACACTAAAAGTGATATAAGTGCATGCCCTGTATGATGCGTGGACGGAATTCCACCCAGCAGCCACCAGCCATTTGCTACTTCTGATCATGGCTACCTTCCCATTAATTTATGCACAAATACTCTCTTGAATGATTTCACATTGTGATTAATTTTTGGTCACCACAACCTTCACAAAAACTCATGCACAAAATTCAATAAAGAAGAATTTATGCACAAATACTATCTTGAATGATTTCACATTTTGATTATTTTTTAGCCACCACAACCTTCACAAAAACTCATGCATAAAATTCAATAAAAAAGATTTTATGCACAAATTCTCTCTTGAATGATTTCAAATTGTGGATTTTTTTTTTTTACCTTCAGAAAAAACTCATGCACAAAATTCAATACAGAAGAATTTATGCACAAATTCTCTCTTGAATGCTTTCAAATTGTGATATTTTTTTTTGCACCTTATATTGTGTGGATGAAATTTGAAGTTCGTTGTAGTTTCCTGTTGCATCATGGTATGTATGAGGTAGGTGTGGCTCTGCTAATTCATATTCTTTCAGATTCATGTTCATTGATCATTGATAAATTTTTTGTTGAAATATCATTACAGAATGAATGTCTGGTTCTATATGCTTTTTTCTTCTGATGATTTTTTTTCTCTGCAAGAGGATTGAATGCTTCACATGAATTGTGCTTTGAATTATTTTCTGGAAAGAAGCTACTGTTTGTACACTGGCAAAGCGAGCCTAACACTCTTTATCATTTTCTCATATTCTGCAGGTTACTTAACCTTATGCAGCAAATTGGCCTAGGTACCTTACGATGAAAATCAGTCGAGCTTCTGTATTGAATTGCTCACATAGCTGGTTGAGTCTTACACTGTTGTTGTATTTGGGAGGTTCCTTCAACTTCTGAAGAAAATTTATACAGTTATCTGCATCTTTCGAAGAAAATTGGTCCAGCTATTTCATTGTATTGTAAACATCTTGGTTTGTTAAATTAATTGCTGTATTATAGAGTGTGTATGTTTGTATACACTTGACCGTTATAGTGGATGGCCCTGTTTTTCAGGATACTTGCAGCTGCATTCCTCATCTTTAGTTCCAGCAACTATGAAGTCTGTTTTAACACATGTCAAGAGAAATGCAAGGTCTATCTTAGGTATATTACCTTGTTTTAGATTTAAGCTCTCTATGACCAGCTTGGGGTATGTCTGCTGACCATTTTTCTCTAGGAGGGGATTGGATGGATTTATAAGCCATCCAAGTTAACTTTTACACTCTTCTAAACTTGATGGGCTTCCAATAAAAACAAAATTCGAGGAACCTTGTAGTTTCAGAAGTATCTATAAAAACAAATTTCGAGTAACCTTCTAGTTTCAGAAGTATCTCATGGCACGGCATTTTTTCTCTTTCTTGCTTTTGTAACATGGCATGAGTAATTCTGTATTTCCTGCAGGTAATTCTAAAGCATGATGTTTACGAATGCCTTTGAAGAAAGTTCTGGTGGACACCTAATGATGAATATTAGGTTAATGTTGCTAGCTGTTCTATAACGTTTTAGTATTTTTTGCTAAACTATAATCTTTCATTCTGGGAATTAGTTTTTGTAATCTTTTGAAATTCAAATTGAGAATTTTTTCCTCATTCAGTTTAATGAACTATTTGTTCATCTGCTAGAGTTGGGATAATAAAATATGGAAACGAGAATATACAAAGAATCATTCAAATTTGTAACGTTACAATTAAAACCCACAAAATTGTGAAAGGGTATCATCAAGCATCTTGAATTTAATCATGAAGGTTTGTATGTAATTTTTTGTTGTAGATTTTTTTTCTAAATTAAATTTGAGTCAAAGTTGGATAAATAATAAAATCATTATGAGTTTTTGTTTGGATTTTTTGGTTTACATTGTGTTAATAAGTGTTGTGTTGGTTGTGTGATGAGACCCCTAGTCATGATTCATGTCACAAACCCTCCTCAAATGAACCCTTTAGAGCTAACAAAAATAGCTCAAGATCCATATATATAATAAGATCAACATAAAATATATTGTATTCGGAAACAAGATGGACAATACTGATTAGATGATTATCTATCGAGTAAACCAAGAGTGAGAAATTGGATTGCTTCTCCAAGATATACCAAGCCACAATGGCTCTTTCTAGGAACAATATCCTATGTAGGTCCTTTATGAACTTGCATCCATATCTAGGTGGAGGCTTCTCAAATTTCGTATTGAAACCTCTGAAAAGTAACTATCTTAGCTAATGCCTCCAATCTCAAGAGAACGCTAGCCTCACCCATGTCTCCAAGTATCCATGAGCATTTACAATTGATCAATATATGCTAAAATCCAAATGCAACATCATACTATCAATAAACTCCCAACAAGATGACCAATTAACTCAATAACAAGAGAACTAAATAGATCATTGTCATAGCTCTCACTATAGAATCTGAAATGCATCATGACATCATGATCCAACAACTCCTTGAAAAAAGATCATATTCCTAAATGAACATGTCCTACTCCCAAGAGCACTTGTATCATGCAAATACTCTAACATGATTAATATTCCACCATGGCACAATACCAAGCATGCTCTCAACGAAGGATCACTATCAAAGTTGACAAGTCATACACTAACACCTCAACCAAACACTCCAAGAATCCACCATGGTTAAATAGGATGTCGACATCTCCACTACATACAAAATAACCAATCCTAAATTAAAATCACTCATCATCCATGCACACTCAATTGTAATACAATCAACTCTGCAATCACATCACTGTTAAAAGCTCCTATTGAATTATGTAACCAAGCTATCCATGAGATTATGATAAAAAAATTAAAAATTAAAAAATTAAAAAAAAAAACCATTTTACATGTCCCAATAACCAACTATTCAAGCACTCTAATCATACATCATCTCATCCAAATATAACATACCAATGCACAAATGACCATAGACAAGGCCAACTAACTATATATGCATCAACAATGAAAACACCTATGGATATAGACAATCCACATCTAAGCCATCCCATAATAACCAATGGGTGGCCAACCCACAAAGTTGCATGATTCATAGATCATTTTATTTGGTATACTTGATTATGTGATGAGAATAGAAAGAAGGGTTGTGTAAACACAATTTCAAGAGGAACTTGCTACCCGTTATGGAGATAAATTTATGGATACCCACAAAATTAAAATAAATAGGCATGGTCAAGTATTGTATTCAACAATTTCAAACCATTTCTCTAAGAGTGAAGAATGTGACAAATTTTTTTGAAGGAACTATTTCTTGGTGGTTTAAAGGATCACATAAAATATGAAATATAGTTGTTCCAACCACACTCATTATCACAAGCAATAGTAATGACAAGACAAGTTGAGAAGTGTTTTTGCTAGTAGGCGACTAGGGATTGTAAATGTCAGCAAAAGGAGATCTCCTACACATTCATTATTGCAATCTACTAGGTTGAATCCACAACAAATTGAGGAGAATAGAACAAAAGGGTGATGTTTCAATTGTAACAACAAATATAGTTGAGGACATAAATGTAGTGAAAATAGATTGCTCTATATTGAAGGTCTAAGTGAGGAATTGATATTAGATGGTGATAGGGAGATGTTGAATCAAATGATCTCCAACCAATCATTTCTTGTCATGCACCCTCTAGTTTTAGCACCTCAAAAACTCTCAAGGTAGTGGGTTTCTTAAAGAAGTAGAAAGTAATAGTGTTGATTGACTCAGGTAGTACTCATAATTTCATCAATAAAAAGTTGGCTACTTGTCTAAATTATTTTATAAATACAACTCTATAGATTTAGGTCTTGATTGCAAATGTTGGTACTATTAGTTGTTTTGGAAAGCGCCATAGCATTAAATCATCCATGAGAGATTATCACCTTGATAACCCAATTTATGCTATCTCCATGGGTGCAACAAATACTACTTTGGGAACAATTGAGATGAAATTCCAAGAATTATTCATGATATTTCAATCAACAAGAAAGATAGTAGAGCTAAGAGGGTTGAAGGCAAAACACCCACAAATGGTAAGTTCTCATCAAATGTATAAGTTGCTTAAGAAACGAGTTAATGGATTTGTAGCCCAATTATGTTCATTAGAAGTCTCAATCTAATGCTCCCACCCATCCAGATTTACAAGCAATAATTGATTGTCACTCGGTGGTTTTTGGAGATATGCCTAAAGGAATTTCTCCTAAGAGGGATTATGATCATGCCATACAACTAGTTTTAGGAAGCCAACCACCCAACATCGTGCCTTACAGGTACCCACATATATATAAAAGTGAGATAGAAAAGATTGTTGAGGAGATGTTAGAGGTTGGAGTTATCAGGCATAACCAAAGTGATTACTTCTTGTTCATGGTGATGGTGTGGAAGAAGGATGAAACTTGGTGCATGTGCCCAGATTATAGAGTGCTCAACATGTACAACATCAAAGATAAGTTTCCTCTTCCAGTCATTGATGATTTACTAGATGAATATAATGGAGCTATGTATTTTACACAGTTAGATTTTAGATTAGGTTATCACTAAATTTGAATTAAGGAAGAAGATA
This sequence comes from Sequoia sempervirens, assembly GCA_007258455.2. Classification (NCBI taxonomy): domain Eukaryota; kingdom Viridiplantae; phylum Streptophyta; class Pinopsida; order Cupressales; family Cupressaceae; genus Sequoia; species Sequoia sempervirens. The sequence goes on along the minus strand of VDFB02105163.1, from coordinate 20,969 downwards.
TTTGTTCAGACAACATTTAGGACTCATGAAGGTCATTATGAGCTTTTGGTGATGTCTTGGTCTTACCAATGCACCATCTACATTTCAAAGTTTGATGAATTCCATCTCTAAGAAATTCTTGAGGAAGTTTGTATTAGTTTTCTTTGATAATATATCGATTTATAACAAGCCATGGGAAGAACACTTGCAGCATGTAGATCAAGTATTACAAGTTCTTGAAGATCATAAACTCTATGCTAAGCCATCCAAGTGCACTTTTGATCTCAATGAGGTGGAGTACTTGGGACACATAGTTTCACATGGAGTAAAGGTGGATCTTAACAAAATTAAGGCTATCATGGAATGGCCTATTCCCAAAACCATTAAGAAATTGAGGGGTTTCTTGAGATTGACTGGATACTATAGAAAATATGTGAAGAATTATGGCCATATAGCAACACCCCTCAAAACTTTATTGAAGAAGGATTCTTTTCACTGGAATGAATCCATTAACGCAACATTTGAAATGTTGACAGAGGCTATGTATACAACTCTAGTGCTTGTCACTCCAAATTTCATGAAGGATTTTATTGTGGAATGTGATGCTTCCAGAAATAGTATAGGCACAGTTTTCATGGAGGAGGGTAGGCCCTTTGCTTTTCAGAGTTGTCAATTAAAGGGTAAGAATCAACTTAGACCTTTTATGAGAAGGAAATGCTAGCTATTTTTCATGCAGTAAAACAATGGAGGCCTTATCTAATGGGTAGACACTTCAAGGTTAACACAAATCATGATAGCCTAAAATGTTTTTTGGAACAAAGATTATCTTTTGAAAAACAACAAAAATGGGTCACTAAGATGTTGGGATATGATTTAGAGATTGTATATTAAGAATGGGAAAGAAAATGTTGTGGCAAATGCACTATCAAGGAAGAATGAGAAGGATGAAGCTTTATTGTGAGACATTTCAATATTACGAGAAGATTGAGTAGTAGAAGCCATAAAAGAGTGACATAATGATGTTGCTACAAGTAATCTCATTCAACAACTACAAAGTGATCCTAGTAGTTTAGATAGGCTTTTTTGGAAGGGAGATACTTTGTGGTATAAAGAGCGATTGTATCTTTGCATGAATTACTCTTTCAAACAAAGATTCTCACAAAGGTTCATGAGTCTCCAATGGGTGATCATTTAGGATTTTTGAAGACATATCATTGAGTCAAAAAAGACTTATTTTGGGAAGAGGTAAAACAGGATGTTCTAAAATTTGTGGCAGAATATTTGGTTTGTAAAAGGAATAAAGAGGAGACAATTAAGATACTTGGTCTCATGCAACCCTTAGTTATTCCTAGCCAACGTTGGGAAGAGGTCTCCATGGAATTTATTACAGAGCTCCCAAGATCTAATGGTAAGAATGCCATCATGGTAGTAGTGGATCGCCTCATTAAATATGCATATTTTATTGCATTATCGCATCCTTTTACAACAAGTACAGTGGCAAAAGCATTTTTAGAGAATATTCAAAAGCTACATGATATACCTAAGGTTATTGTTAGCGACCATGATCCTATCTTTACTAGTAACTTTTGGATAGATTTATTCAAATATTTGGGTACTCAATTGGCTCATAGTTCTTCATACCATCCTCAATCTAATGGGAAAATTTTTTTTGTTAAAAAGTGTTTGGAAGATATCCACATTGTTTCACTTCATATAAACAATCTCAATGGGTAGATTGGCTACCACTAGAAAAATGGCGGTATAACACTTCCTTCCATAGTTCATAAAAAATGTCTCTATTTATGGCATTTTATGGATATCATCCTCCTTCCATCAAATCATCAATCAAGGTGTCACCAATAGTTCATGTTGTGTGGTAGTATTTGTGAAAAAAATCTGGTCCTTTAGGCGTATTTTGGTTGTCAATGTTTTGTAAAGGTTGTTTTATAGGAGTTTATTGAAGATTTCACTAAGGTTTTCTACAAAAAAAACCCTAAGTTTAGGCAATGTTGTTACTCTTTTGTTTTAATTTTGCATTGGCTAACTACCTCGATTACTGGACCTTTAAGTTACAACTTGAAGGCCTTTGCTCCATGCCTTTATCGTCCCCTTCTGTTAGGTTACTAAGTGGACCCATTTTTTAAATAATTTCTAATTATTTAAGGTCCTATGTTTGTGCCCCTCTATGTCATTATTTTTTTGGCCCCTTTTGTCTCTTCCCTCGTGCTCACTTAAGAAAATAATTTTGTATGTGCTTAATCAAATAATTTAAGTCGACCTGTGCTTAATATATGGTCCCCACCATCCATGTGCTCTTTTTCCTACTTCTACATGGAATATTTTAATAATGAAATAATCATTTGTAGAACTACGAAAGAATTGACAACTATCATTATTTTAGCGGTTTTCGCTAGTCTGCAAGGGTATGCTACTAAAACAAAGGAGAGCCCACGAAATCGCTAAATGATGTACACGTGGCTTATAAGCATTGTTTGAAGTTGCAAGTCTTTTATAAAGACTAGTGTGTGACACGTGGCATGTTTTTAAGGTATTCTGCAAGTCTGCCAATAGCTTTACAAAGGTTAAATGATAAGTTATTGAACCATGGAAGGCAAACATGTGTCATGTTTTTAAAAGTGTTTTCGAATCCGTGGGATGAAGGTCATGAAATTACAAAAAATAGGACATGTGGCATGTCCTCAATGCTTCTACCTAGTTTGTTATCAATGGCTATGATTGTGAGCAACAAAATGAGGACACATGGCACAATCTTAGGAGGATTTTGTGAGTCTATAAGCTCCTCATAATGGCTCCATTTTCAAGTTGTGAAATTGTGGAAATCTGCCATGTGGATTATTTGATGATGTCAATTACTTTTAAGTTGTATTTTTCTATTGACCTATCTTTGATGACGTGTAGAGTGATCCTACTTGGATTGAATTTATTGGCTAAACAACTGTGAACTCATGTGAAATTATTTCAAACTGGTCAAATCATTTCTCATCGTAAGATCTTGTCCTCTCATTAAAATATCAATGACCCATGTTCAAACCTAAAAAATGAATAGCTAGAGGCTCCTGGATTGTGTGAACTAAGAGTAATGACAAACAAGATGATTGCTACTGGGTCTTCATCATGATTTATTCTATTAATGTTGTAGTTTGAATTGACCGCCAACTTATTTGGCATCTATTGAGTTTGAAAAGAGAATTTGTAGAGCTTAACATTTTCACGACAACCTAGGGTTTCAAAAGGTGAAAATGAGTAAGTTCACGATTTTAAGGTTTATAATTAAAGCCTACAGACCTTTTTTACTTTGTGAAAATATCAAAACCCTAGTACCAAACATAGAAATCCCTAGTTTAAAACCTAAGTTATAAACATGGGTTGTTCAAAAGACCAACCCTCTACTTCAAAGAGACTGTTTGATAAGGACCTCATTGCACAACTATGTGGCTTAACAAGAAAGGCTATCTGAGCCCATGGCCTTGGTGCAACATCAAGTCCAGTTGACAATAAAAGAGAATGTAGAGATGTCGAGATTCCTCTCACTCGATGGGAGTTATTTGTGCACTGGTATGAGAAAAGGGCTTCCAAGGTTCCCATTTCAAATGTCTAGACTAATGACCTAGGAAAATTGGTGGTCCCTAAAATATTCATGGATGTGGATTTGGTTAGACACATATTTATGAATTATGATGAAAATGTGAGGGTCATCAAAGCAACCAATGGAGGGGAATTGATCATAATTGATAAAGCTTTCATCTCTGAGGTTTTTAGCCTAAAATTGGCTACCAACAAGGTCATAGATTTTGACCTGTTCAAATAAAAAGTATCAATAAAACAAGAACAATTTTAGAATTCATTGGCTCCCTAGATACAAATTGAAGGGTTTTGATAGAAGATTTGTAAGAATCCCTGCAAATGAGGTGGAACCCTTCAATTTGGACACTTTTGAAGATTATTTCATTAGAACATACTATGCCCTATGTCAAGTATTGGGGGTGATGCTCAAACTAGAATATATATTCCTCTCATGTACATGGTTGTTGATATTCAGAATCCTTGATGAACATTGAATTTGAATTTTCCACATTCATAACTAATGCCATCCACAAGCAACTAGTTGAGGTTAAGAAGAATAATAAGGTGATAAATTTAAAATGGTACTCTCTCCTGTGCCACATGTTCTTATATGGAGGAAGAAAGAAGTGGGATAGGGCATTGTAGATTCACATGGATGATGACAAAGGAAATATTCTTCATGTTCAATGTTGGACCCATGCGTGGGATAGGAATTATGATGCTTCCAACTTTGTAATTTTTGAGAATCATTTTGTTAGAAAAGTGTTATCACACTTGGGAGTTGGAGAAATCAAGTTGTAAAAGGAAATTCTGGATTTTCTAAGATCGAAGGATAGGGTACTTGATTTGGGAGTTCAACATAATTGGGGAGATTAGTACCTCCACGCTGACTCCACGGTGTTAAGAGTGTATGGGTGCCATGTTGGAGCTCATGTACTGCCAATATATGTGCCACTCAGATTGGAATTTTTGGAGGAAAATAAGTTTATCAGACAAAGCCCATCTCAAAGGTTAGAAGAAGAGATCTTTCTTCCCATTCTCCACAACATTTTTTGATTTCACAGTCACAAGGGAAGGATTGGAGAAATTATATCCAATGCTTCAAGTTTACAGGATGATCTAGGAAATTGCAAGAGCCTTTGATCCTGAGGGATTCATCAATCAAGTCAGGCTAAGAATTAAGAGGTCAACATTCCAACACCAAATCCTTTTTGGTGATGATGTTTTTAGAAATTGCAATGATGGTAAAAGGCCAATGACAAGAAGATCAAATGGGTGGCATTTAGAAAGGCGAAAGATTCCAATATGATGCAGAGGATAAAAAAAAGGACAAGAACAATTTTTTTAGATTCTATTGACTCTTTTGAAGGTGTCTCAAACCCTACCTTGCAAGTTTTCCTATAAGCCTTTCTCTCTAGGCTCAAACCCTCAAGAAAGACCTAATTGGGGTGCTTGTATCAACACTCGCTCTTATTCCTTCTTAGGCTTCTTAAACCTTCAACACACTCCACAGGGTTTCATCAAATCCCCACCTTTCTATGGTGAACTAAAAAAAATGTTTTTCATTAAACCCTCAAAGACCTAGGGTTTTGACAATCTTTTTGGATAGTGAACACACATAGATTTGCATAACTTACACATATGTTTGATTTATGAATTTTCCTTTGGTATACACCTGAACAACAACCTGAAGAAGGTTTTCACCAAGTTTTAGGAATTTTCACTGGTTCAAACAAAAGTTATGGATTTTTTTCTTGTTGGAAACCCTAGCTCTGTGACAGGGTAGTTAGCAAGGTTTTTGCTTGTTTCTCAAACAAATATCATAAAATTACACAAAACTAAATTCATTAGACTCTCCAAGTAAAGCTCTAACTTTCCATCCACTCACAGACCTGTCACTACTCCGTACAAGGTTGTACAAGATTGATTTTTTTGACTATTGCATAAAACTGTCACAAATTATGAAGAAAACATGGTATTTTCATAAAAAACTACTTCCACGGCTTCTTGGAGCATTCCTTCTCATTTCAATTCAATGTGAATGATGATCCAAAATAGTTACAAATCGAATATATGTGTCTTTTCCTTCAAAACCTAATGTCTATTGTATCAAACTTGAAAAATATGCCCTTTTTTTACAACCATAATTGAAAAAACACATGTAAAGAGACTCGGCAGCGGCTATCCAACCTCGAAAATGCACTGGGGCATGGATGTTGCATCGATGCATCATCCCATCGCTGCCCACATGCCTTTCTCACTTTGGAATACACAAATTCCTTTTTTACTGTGGTACGACCAAAATACTGAAGACTGTGTAATAAAAATGAGGTAGAATTTCAGAAATTCTGAATTGAAGTTTCCTCTTTTAACCATGAAGTAACAAATTATAATGTATATAATTTAAATTATTACTATCATATATATATTTTAATTATGTATGTATTGACTTAAATAATTAAATTTTTATTATTTTATAAATAAATATTTTATTCAATTATATTTATAATTTAAATATTATTCATAATATATAAAATATTAAAAGTAAGTTGACTTATCAAATTTTTTATTTAAGTTATTTTTTCCTTTATTTATATATTTGTGAGTTTTTCTTTGCATTTTCCTTTACTCATATATAGATTAATATTAATAATATTTGCTAATAATATTAATCTATATCGTTATTAATAATATTATTTAATATTATGGTATTTTGTTGTGTGTGTGTTAATATTATTATATGCATGTTTATCTTACCATTGTAATGTTTTAATCTTTAGATTAATACTATTAACAACACTAATAGTATTATTCTATAATAGTTTTTATTTTTCTTTAACTCTTTCCTTTATTGTATAGATATTATCAATTTATTACACTATTCCATTTACTTTCATATAGTTTTAAATAATTTTAATTTATATGTATGTATGTATATTTTTTACTATCAATTCATTACTTTATTCTATCCTTTTTAACTTTTCACTTGATAAGTTGTAATTAAATATAGATTAAATTATATATATGATGTGGTAACTAGCACTTGCAACTGAGAGGGTAAGGGTTACGCTTGTCCCGATGTCAAAACATCACAACAACATTAAAATATATCTATTCTATTTCTCCTGAAAAAGAAAGATAACATATAGTAATCTAACTCCCAAGGTCCTAGTAGTTGGTTCTCAACTATGCTGATATTACTCAATGGCCAATGTAACTATAATATTCAAGGGGACTTTGCTGGTAATAAGGAACAAACTGTATTAGATCAACTATCCTACATTGGGGGTGTAAATAAATATAAAAAAAGATAGATCAGAGCTTAGAATAGTAAAACATGAACAAAACTTCTTAATATCTAGACATGCACATTATTAGAAATATGGGCAGAGTCGATAGAAGCTCTAATATTGCTCCTTCTTCATAATTTTCATTCAAAAACTTTACATATTTATAGGATTCCAAAATCCTATTTTATAGGGAACAACCCAAACAACCTCCCTATTAATATTGAGTTGTTTTTTAACAACTCAAACATACGAACCACTAATAACCTATTAAACAAACTCTATGACTATTAATAATATTAAGTTGTTTGTCAACAACTTAATATTATTACGTTTATTCATTACCTATAATAACTACGTGAGTTATTTTATTTAACTCACTTTACCTCACACACTCTATGTGAACACTAATTTCCAACACCCCCCCTTAGTGTGAACATGGGGTGAGAGTACATCACAATACTTGATGACCACACACAGTAGATCACCAAACAATATAAGATAAGAGTAGGGACATACACATCTACTCATGTCAAGCAATAGTGGAACTAGCCTCACTATGCTTAGTACTTCCATCCAAGGATAGGGACAAACACATATATCCATTGAACTAAGGGTAGGGACTAACACATCTACCCAAGGTATTACATCAAGTTTGGATAGGGACAAACACATCTATCCAACATCAAGGTTATGAACAGGGACAAACACATCTACTCACAACAATTATGATTGGGAACACACACATCCAATCATAATTACCAACTCGTGTGACTAGGGACAAACACTTCCAATCACTTTACTACCTCGTGAATGGGGACAAACACATCCATTCACATACAACCAAGAAATGTGATTGGGGACATACACATCCAACCACAACATAAAAGCTTGAACACCAAGCCCTCATTGTCGCGTATGCAGCCACCACTATAGATCATTGCCACTCTGATTACAAATGATATGAGACAGTTGCCGCTACCACCTAGAAACCGATCTTGGCTTTAGTCATTTTGGTAGAAGTTGTTTTTGTCACTAAAACAATTTTGCAACCTCATTGCTAGTGACTAACGAAAGCTCTTTGAGTATCCTCCACTCCAAGGCCTCCACCTCCAATAGATTTGCTACTTAGCAAATTTGACTTTGAAGTTCAATTTTAGAATGCCCCCCACAAAATGGATGTTGTGTACAAGCGAGAGTGCATCCAAATACAATAATTATTTTTGTTTAAATTTTGACAGATGACAATACCACTAATGACTTGTAAAAATGGACCCTATTTTGAAATAATATAACTTGATTTTTAGACTAAAAAACAAAATATATCTGTAAGACCTAATAACAATTTAACTTCCAATCTATAAACAAATACTTTTAGAAAACTTAACTAAATTACTGAATTAAATGACTCAATAACAATTGGAGACACTAGAAATACTAACTAATAATGACTTGACCTTTTAGATTATAACGCAAATATTTCTATGCAAAACCAATAAAATATTTTGAGACACTTGAGATCTTTTCTGATCATGAATGCATGATCTGCAAGATTCATCCAGAGAACGGCTTGCACTAAGTCCTTGACTCTGTCATGACTTCCTCTTGAATTGTGATTCTTTATGGATGCGGCTTCAGCCCACGATCATTCCTTTTTCGTTGCTACTCTTCTCAACAGTACCTATGCTCAATGCTTGCTTATAAAAATGGCGGCCTTCTTGCACAACGGCCTACTACATGAGCATCAATGAGGGCGAGATTTCAAGCCCCAGATGACAATTTTTTATCAACAAGCTCAGTTTTTGTGCCCATTTAATCATCACCAAGGCTGCCTGATAACTCCAGATACCAAGCCGCCTCTCTATCTCAGATCGCAGTATGATGATTATGTGAAAGCGGCGTCTAGTAGTTGCATTATCCCTTAGCGAATATCAAATCAGTGCATGGTCATTCAAAGCGTGCACTATATAATCGATGGTGGTAGCTACAGGTCGAGCACAATGGTTACCACTTTTTCCTTGTAGAATAGATCTAAACTCAGATAAAAATTGAAAGGAAAAAGAAGATAAATCTCAACTCAGGCAAGAGCGAACTGCATCATGATGGTGATAGCTTTAGAGCTCTCAAATCTCATTCTCGTCCTCAAATGTGATAGCTAGAGGTGAACCTTGTGGCAACCTTGTTGTCCACAGAAGGAAGATTCGTAGCAGACTTATTAAACATGATTCGATGGCTCTCTAATCACAAAACATTACGCACATGATATGCTCTGAAACGAAGCAGGAATAATATGCTCCTGAATCGAAGTTGGCATGCACTTCATCTCCAAATATACCAGATGCTCTGAATGCTTTGCGCAGAAAGCAAGAGTCAACTCGAAGAGGCGTGATTATTGTTGATAATCTCCTCCAGATTTCTATATGGAAAACTCTTTAGATCGACCACCACGTTCCCAAGAAAGATTCCATGAAAAGTAAAAAGTGAAGCCTATTATCAACATGATTTCCCCATCGTAAAGCAAGTTATACACCAAACGGAGTAATTGTATGCCAAAACAAATGCAGAGGTTCACAATAGATTCCACCGTGTCTCGCCTGCTCTTGATACCACATATTGTGGTACAGTGGCAGAGTCAGATAGAAGCTCGAATATTGCTCCTTCGTTCATAATTTTCATTCAAAAGCTTTACATATTTATAGGATTCCAAAATCCTATTTTATAGGGAACAACCCAAACAACCTTTGTATTAATATTGAGTTGTTTTTTAACAAATCAAACATACGAACCACTAATAACCTATTAAAAAAACTCTATGACTATTAATAATATTAAGTTGGTTTTCAACAACATAATATTATTATATTTATTCATTACCCATAATAACTACATGAGTTACTTTATTTAACTCAGTTTACCTCACACACTCTATGTGAACACTAATTTCCAACATTAGCAAATAAGTATGTCTCTCCTTTATCCAACCAAAACCACAACATGATGCAATCCATAGAATAATCTACACCAATGCATACATTCATAGTGCTAATTCAACTACCACATCCATTCACTAAAATTAAGGAACCTGAACCGATAAGTTTCTCTCAATCAAAAAACTCAGATCCATAAATTAAGGAACCGGAACTGCATGAGGAAAGTAGACTGGCTGATCTTCACTTCAAGGTTGATTGCTCTATTTTGAAAAATATAACACCCAAAGAAGAAGGTAGAACTGACGGATGAAAGCTTCAGTTCAACTCATGTTAAAACCCTGCAAAATAGGAGAGAGGAAGTTGTGTCAAGAAGAGAATATTCTGCTGCCAGCTCACTCCTGCGTTGCTTGGTCAAGGAGATACTCATCATAACTAGAAAAAATTTGTTGAAGGATGTCCATATTAGGCCCATCAAACCAATTTTCCTCAACCTTGATTCTTTTTAACTCTGTTGAGGAAAATTCCCGCATATCTTTCAATTTGATTAATTCCTTCCTAGCAGCTTTCACCTCTTCCTTGATGTCCATGAGCCTGTCCAACAACAAGTCTTCTCCATCATCTTATTTTTGCATTACTTCCTCAAATTTTCTACTCCACTTCTCCTTCAACTTATCTAGAGGAAGACCTTATTTGACCGGGATGTCCAGATTTACTAGAATAGCAACCACAACCTTCAATTCATCAATTTGTTCATTCAAGTCTTTGCTAGCTTCTTGAACTTCATTATTATTCTCATAGATGAACTTGGATCTAAACCGGATTATATTTAAGGTCTTGTCAATGAAATCAACATTATCCTCTTCAAGAATTGATTGCTCTAGGAGAGTTGACTTGGGTACCTTGCTAATATCCTTTAATTTCTTGACATATTCTTTGTACTCCTCATCTTGTTTTTCTAGGTCTTCAACATGCTGAATCATCTCCTCTACCAACTCAAGTGCTCCTTTATGAACTTTAAAACTATTAGCCAACACTTCACCAACCTCTTGATTTAGCCTATCAATCCACCTGTCAAACATCCCCACTTTACTCCTCATTTGCACTAAGTCATCAGCCTCTTTCTTCCTTAGTAGAACTAGGGTTTTAGGAGCAGCAGCTTGTTGAGACACTAGAGTGGAAACATCCTTCAGGAATTTATGCAACTGATCCAATTGAGCCTTAAGTTCATCCTTCTTTTTTTTATCTTTAATCATTTTGGACTTGGTGGAGGAAGCTACAATATCAATGAGATTCATCTGTTGGTTCCTTGTAGGTCTCTCCAAGTTAATAGTGCCCAACTAGTAATCAGTTATTTTCATATCTTCCCTCTCCTTATCCACCACTAGAATTGCACATTCAACAACAATTTCCCCTGCATCCGTGACCTTGGTAGAATGAAGAACTCTGGCCTTCTTTTTGGGTCTTTCCTTCTCTATCTCTTTCATCATTTCATCCCAATTGAGAGGCTGAGGTTGAACTATTTATTTCTTCTCAAGATCAAGCTTTAACCATGTGGGAGCAATAGGAGTAGTGACCACTTGTGTTGAAGAAGAAGCAACAGTGGCAGAAGATAAAGGTTGCAATATGGTGTTTCTAGGTTGAGAATCAACCTCTTTCACATTTTGTTGTTCTCTTTGTGCCTCTTCTTGTGCAAGTCTCTCAGCTTCTTCTATATCCTTTTGCTTCTACAACCTTTTAGCTTCCATCTCCTTTTTCAGGCGTTCTTCTTCCAATCTGTTTTCCTCATACATTTGGTCTCTCTTTTTTTCAAGCTCCTTGACTAAGTCCCATGCCTCTTTAGATTTTTGTTCATGCAAATCAAGTTCTTTAGCCTCCTTTTCTCTTTCTAGGCGTTCTTGCTCTTCTTTCTTTCTATGGGATTCCTTAACAACTTTGAATTTAGCCTCAAGGGCTTCTCTTTCTCTCCTATGCCTAGCCTTCTCTTCCTCAAGATCATGGATTTTCTGCAACATTTCCAATTTATCTCTTTCCTCTTTAGCTTTGAGCTCTTGCTCTCTTTTTTATTGTTGCTTAGCCAGTTCATTAGCCTTGGCTCTAGCCTCGAATTCTTATTGTTTGATCAATACATCATATTTTGCTTTGGCATCAATCTCCTTCTATTTATCCAATGCCACAACTTGTGCCTTGGCATCTGCTTCTCTTTTGGCATCCTCAAACAATTTCCATTGATCTTCTTTTGTAAAAACATGTCCAGTCCCTGCAACCTCAGTTAAATCAAGAGAAGCAATCACATGATCCTCGTCAGATGGAGCAGCCTCAATTTTTTTGTCAATGTTGTGAATTTCTATTTAAGGCTCCTTCTCCTTCAAGGCTTCAGCTTCTTTGTGGAGGGTTCCCATAGGCATCTCTCCACTTGGCTGCTCTGTGATAAGAGGTTGAGTTGATGATTCTCCTACAATAGATGTTGAGGCACTCGGTTATGTTGTGTCCTCCTCTCCATGTGCCTCAGGAAGGTCCTGAGCAGCAGTCTCTTCTCCAGAATTGAGAGGGAAAAAATCCAAAGGCTCCTTAGGAGGCATTCTTCTTTTTGTCCTCTTATATCCTTGGGTGGTTCCTGGAGCCTCCCTCTTTTTAGAAGTTTGAGCCTTTGGCTCCTTAATTCTCATGACAACCCATTGGATGCTCCTATCCAAGAATGGTCTTGCAATCAACTTAATATCTATTGATTCCTCTGCATTCCAGTCCACCGGATCTAAGTCCTTGGTGCCTACATTTCCAACATCATATTGGGGATCCAAAGTTACCCCATCATCTAACAATGCGTCAGGGATGTATTCCTTTATCCCATACTCAATCATGAGTGGGATGGGAAATCTCTCATAGTTTCTTCTCCTCAAATCATAGTCATCTTGTAAGTCCATCTAGAATTCTTCCAGCAGATTGAAATGTTTATCAAAAATAGTAGGGAGCAAACCTTGCATCTTGTGTTTAGGATCAAAATGCTTCCTAGAGGTGTACAAACCCAACTTCAAACAAATCAACTCCTCACATACTGCCTTGGCTGCCACATTATGTGCACAACAACATTCACCTAATTTCATCGTGAATTTATGACAATCGGTGTTGTGTTTGGTACCAAATTTGAATTTGACCCTCAAAGCTTGATAGATGAATTCCATCAAGACAATCCTGTAGCTGCAACACCTGGGAAGTAGATGGGGGTGGCCATCAAAACCAGCCAGCCTAAAATAGGTAAACTTGGGGTATTGGTTATACCAATGTCCCCATTCTACAATAAAGGCCATGGCCTCTCTGCTCAATCTGTAACTAGCATCTCATTTTAGCCAGTTAATGATGACATACAAGAATGCATCATTAACCCTCCTATAGTGTGACTCTAAGGTTTACAAGGTGAGTTGATCATAATTATCCCATACGCTCTTCTATCCTTGGGCTTCTCCCAATACTCTAGCCACATTCAACCCTTGAAAGATACCCCTTCTAGCTACTGCATAAATCACATAAGAGGTCAAGAAGAAACTCTTGGTTTCTCTCACTCTAAGCATCTGATTGTGTATGCAATCTAACACAATCATAGGCCAATCAAACTGTTGCCTGCCATCTAGGATAGTCTGAATGAATGGAAACATCCATTCCTTGAGTTGGGGAGCATCCCTCTTCCCAAACACCCTAGAGAGCATCATTATTATGTCCCCAATATCCTTTTATTTATCCAATGCCACAACTTGTGCCTTGGCATCTGCTTCTCTTTTGGCATCCTCAAACAATTTCCATTGATCTTCTTCTGTCAAAACATGTCCAGTCCCTGCATCCTCAGTTAAATCAAGAGAAGCAATCACATGATCCTCGTCAGATGGAGCAGCCTCAATTTTTTTGTCAATGTTGTGAATTTCTATTTAAGGCTCCTTCTCCTTCAAGGCTTCAGCTTCTTTGTGGAGGGTTCCCATAGGCATCTCTCCACTTGGCTGCTATGTGATAAGAGGCCGAGTTGATGATTCTCCTACAATAGATGTTGAGGCACTCGGTTATGTTGTGTCCTCCTCTCCATGTGCCTCAGGAAGGTCCTGAGCAGCAGTCTCTTCTCCAGAATTGAGAGGGAAAAAATCCAAAGGCTCCTTAGGAGGCATTCTTCTTTTTGTCCTCTTATATCCTTGGGTGGTTCCTGGAGCCTTCCTCTTTTTAGAAGTTTGAGCCTTTGGCTCCTTAATTCTCATGACAACCCATTGGATGCTCCTATCCAAGAATGGTCTTGCAATCAACTTAATATCTATTGATTCCTCTGCATTCCAGTCCACCGGATCTAAGTCCTTGGTGCCTACATTTCCAACATCATATTGGGGATCCAAAGTTACCCCATCATCTAACAATGCGTCAGGGATGTATTCCTTTATCCCATACTCAATCATGAGTGGGTTGGGCAATCTCTCATAGTTTCTTCTCCTCAAATCATAGTCATCTTGTAAGTCCATCCAGAAGTCTTCCAGTAGATTGAAATGTTTATCAAAAACAGTAGGGAGCAAACCTTGCATCTTGTGTTTAGGATCAAAATGCTTCCTGGAGGTGTACAAACCCAACTTCAAACAAATCAACTCCTCACATACTACCTTGGCTGCCACATTATGTGCACAACAATATTCACCTAATTTTATAGTGAATTTATGACAATCGGTGTTGTGTTTGGTACCAAATTTGAGTTTGACCCTCAAAGCTTGATAGATGAATTTCATCAAGACAATCCTGTTGCTGCAACACCTGGGTAGTAGATGCGGGTGGCCACTTCCAAAACCAACAAAATTTAAATAGGGTAACTTGGGGTAATATATACCAATGTCCCCATTCTACAATAAAGGCCATGGCCTCTCTACTCAATCTATAATTAGCATCTCGATGGCCATAATGAGCAAGACATACAAAATGCACATTAACCTCTTGTAGTGTGTGACTCTATGTTTGCAAGGTGGAGTTGATCACACTATTCCATACGCCTTTTTCTGCCCTGGCTTCTCCTATCTAGCCACATTCAACTTTTGAAAGATGTACTCCTACTAAACACCAGCCTAAATTATAGAACAACAGCCTACAAAATGGCAATGCAGTTTGCCTCAAAACTTTAAAAATAATGACCTCCCCTGCAAGTCCACACATTTCTTGGAGGCAGGATTGTATGCTTCGGCTACAGTCATTATCAATTCAGGACATTGGACTGATAAGGGGAAGAGGGCAACATGTGACAATCTAGATTGGACAATTATTTTGTCCTCCCTATTACCTCCTCACCAAATTTTTCCAAGAGAAACTCCTCGTAACTGAATGGGCCCAAGTTGGTATCAGTGATGTCCGCCCAATCAGAATCCACCTCGCTAGCTATGAGAGTAGCTTCCCTGTGTTTGTATCTCAAGGTGTAAGGGAGCTTCTCCACCTTTATCCTTTTAGGCTTGGCTCCTTGAATTGAACTTTCTACAGGTTGGCTCCTTTGAGAAGCCTCCTTCGATGCTCCAAACATCTCTTACTTCTACAATAAAACCCTATATTAGATGAACAAAAGCATAAGAAACAATACACCATCTAATACCTTTCTCTACTTCCTCAAGACAACTTTCAATACTTAGTCAACTTTGATATTCATTGAAAGCGGAGTCACAGAAGAATAAGGCACAATAATTCATTTTAACACAAAGCAGGATCAGAACCAGAACAAGACCAGAGCTAGGATCGGAACATAAACCGAACTTGAAACCAATTGCTAGTTCCAAGTTCGACCTCCACTCTGATTCCACTTCTAGTAAAATGCTAGTGTGAAGACCAAAGTCAATAGTACTCAGAAGCAGGATCATTTTGTGTGTGAACCCCAAAATACAAAATACCTATGGGACGAGTTCATTCCCAAGTCCGCTTCTGCCAGTTTACTACTCAAAATGAAGTAATTTCTTGAAGAGGTGGTCACATGAGCTTAAGGACCAGAGTCACATGGGATTATATGGGAATCAAATAAAGGAGCTTAAATTCACCCCTTGGCAGAATAAAGACCAATATTTAAATCTAAGGGCTGGGTATTTGTAAAGGTCGTCGAACAAACCCTAGTTTGCACGACGTGTTGACTCAGATAATTAGGGCATCAAACACCCGACATGAAAATCACTAAACCAACATTGGAAAAAGATCAAAAGGGTCTCCAAACAAATTCTCAAACATTCAAAGCATAGAGGACCTCACCAAATCAAACCCTAGTTAGAAACTAGGGCACGACATAACGAACTTGCCACGAAAGCGACAACAAAATGGAAAACAAACAAACAGAAAGACAAAAAAAGCAAAACGACAAAGAAAAAAAGACAAAACAAAACCAAAAAGACACCAAGGAGAAAGCAAAGATTCATAGAAAAAAGAATCTCGTGAACATGCAAGAACACAAAACAAAGAAACAAAGCAAATGGGAAAAGAGCGGGAAAAGACCCTACCTCAAAATGCCAACAAAGATTGAAATCGAACAAGAATTTTCCCACCATGCGCCTCCACAATCAAATCATGCTCCTCTCGCAATTACCCTGGCTCTAGTTTGCTAAAATGACTTAGACAATAATGATAATGAGCTAGTTAACCTTGATTAAGGTTTAAAAATCATTCCGCGCATGTGAGGAGGCTACAATTAATGCCATAAATGCGGTCGGTCGGGGGCAGAGCAAACAACATAAAAAGAGTAATCAACCAGTGTGGAAATCCAAGGCAGGTCGGACGCGAACCCGGATCTAGAACAGAACAAGAAACCTTTACCAAATCCCTTACCCAACTCCATTTCTGGTTCTGGTCCCACAAAAAGGATAAACAACAAAAGGGAAACGGGGGCAGAGTAAGGACCAAAACCGAACACAGAACTTTCACAAAGTTCCAAATTTGGTTCTGATTTCGGTTTTGTTCCTGACAAAGGAACAAACACCGAGACATGGACAAAAGAAACAATGAGAAGCGGGACCAAAACAAAAATCGAGCTTGACCAAGACGACAAAACACAAATCCAACGAGAGGGAGAGGGATCAGAACAAAAACCGAATTGAGAACTTTTACAAAGTTCTAAGTTTAATTCCCATTTTGGTTCCACTTCCGCCAGAGCAAAAACAAAACACAAGGAAACGACAAACAACTCAAGGGAGAAATGGACCCAAGAGCACAAGACCAACTGACAGACAATGAAAAGAATATGAAACAAGGGCGGGACTGGAACCGGGACTGAATCTAGATTTGGAACCTTACAAAAGTTCCAAGTTCAGTTTCCATTCTTACTCTGGTTTCACCAGACCAAAAGAAACAAGGACTTAGGAGAAAAATGAACAACTCCTAAGACCCAAACAAAACAACAAGGATAAAACAAAAAAAAGGGGGACCCATTTTGATCCAAAACAAAATGGGGTGGTTATGCAAGGCATAACAAATGGCGACTCGGCTGGAAAAATGGTTTACCCATTTTCAAGACATTGAAGAATTTAATGACCTAGAACCTCTGGTTTATAAAAATTCTAACTCAAGTAAGATCAGATATATTGAGCAAGGTTGAGCTGGAATCTCAGATGTAAATCAACATGAATTATTTCAAATCTGAGTGTGTGCATATATGATGCATCTTTCTTCATAAAAACTTTCTTCACCTCTGAACCAATATATCTAAGATTCAAGCTACATAGGTTGAGTCCTTTAATTGTCGTGCAATAAAATCTTGGGCATTGCTCTATTTCCTGTCAGGCATTCATAGCCCCAACGAAGATACCTCTAATACTCTCAAAGCATTGCTCTACTACCAGACAAGCGTCCATAGCCCTGATAGAGATACTTGAATCACCCATTTGATATTGAGTTTTCCTTCTTTAAATGGTTCTCTTTTTCTTTCTTTTCATAAGCTTTACTTGTAAGAATTCTTATTAACTTTTCTCAATACTCAAATATGATTAATTTGACATGTGGGTTGAGAACTACAATGAACTTTATGATAGTATTGGGAATCAGATTTTTCACTTGAACCGGAGATACAACAACCCTAAGATAAATAGGCATTTTACATAGGCAGATGTTTTATCTATTTTGTGACAGATTTTGATCATGGTTCATGAGATTGTTTACAATATACCTTATTCACAATAACTTTTCAAACCATTATTTAAAAATGATCATAAGACAATAGTTTAAAATGAGATATTTCAACAAACATGTTTGAAAATACCTAAACCAATTTCACTCCTAGTATCCACAATATTCTTTGAATAACAACCTCTTCATTTCAAAATGGATAGAAATGAAGGTCCCCAAAAGACCAAAACAAAACAAAACAGAACAACAAAAAGAAAACACAGGGAAAACAAACAAACAAAAACAAGGAAAACTAATTACATATATACAACCAATCAAATAATCAAACCCTCATGGGCCAAAGTAGTGCTTGAGAAACTGACCATTGATGAGCAATGGAACAAATTCTCCTCTTAGGGTGCTCAAACAGAAAGCATTCTCACCCAAGATCTCAGCTATTTGATATGGACCCAACCAAAGTTTATGAAACTTTTGGTGGTCTCCCTTTTTCTCCTTAGCTTTATCCCATAGCAACACAAGATCTGATATCCTAAAGGCCTTTATTTTGGCCCTCTTGTCAAACCAACGTTTGACGACAGCTTGATGTTTAGAGAACCGTTGTAAAGCAGCGTCTCTTTGTTCTTCCATGTTTAGTAGACTAGTTAGTCTAACCTCTATTTGATCATCCTTTGAATAAAACTCTTGCATAAACCTGAGAACAGGTATTTGCAGGTGTATTGGGAAAACTGGCTCTTGGCCGTACACTAACTTAAAAGGTGAATTCCCTAGGGCATCTTTAATACTAGTTCAATCTGCCCATAAGGAAAATTTCAACTGGGTATGCCAGTCCCTAGGGTTGTTTTCTAGAAATTTTCTAATCACTTCCAATAGGTTCTTCTTGGTGGACTCAGCCACTCCACTTCGCTAAGGGTAGTAATTAGATGAATACTTCAAAATAATTTTTTGTTCATAGGCCCATTGAATGAAATCAGCAAAAGAGAAATCAGGGCCATTGTCACATACCAGGGTGAATGGTACTCCAAACCTGGTTATGATGCTTTCATTAAGAAATCCAATAACCACCTCTGTGGTGTTGTTTTTGCAGGGTTGAGCCTCGGTCCAGTGCATGCAGTAGTCAGTTGTTGTCAAGATGAACTTATGACCTGCAAAAGAGTTTGTATTAATAACCCCTACGAAATCTAGTGCCCATTGGGTGAATGGTCTTACCTCGTACACCGGTTGTAAAGGCATTGTTGGATTACGTTCTTTTGATGCAGAGGTCTGGCATGTGTGACATGTTCTAACATGTTGATGTGCATCCCTGAACACGTGAGGAAAATAGTAGTCTGACCTAAGAATTTGATGGGCCAAGGAATCTGTAGATCCATGCCCTGTGCCATGTCTACCATAAATTTTAGCAATAACATGTTTGGCTTCTTGTTGATCCAAACATCGCAGGTAAACTCCTTCATACTTTCTTCTGTATAGGGATCCTCCTTTGAGCATGTAATGAGCACTCTTCATCCTCAATGCTCTCCTCTGAGTAGCATTCATCCCCTCTGGGCATCTGTTATTGAGAAGGAAGAAGATCATATCAGTATGCCAGGGATCCTTTGTGAACGACTGCACTATGTATTGTTGGTAAGTGATACTCTTGTCAACATCTTCCATAGCCTTTGATAAGCCATGTCCTCGGATGAGCTTCATTAGATGGATTTATAGATCAAACTCTTGCAAAATGGCCATCCATTTTCCTCTTCTCTCCCCTAATTCACTCTGCATAAGGAGAGACTTCACAGTTGGATCAGGAACTATGGCGACAACCTGACTCTGAAGAATGTAGTACCTGAATTTTTTTACTGCTCGCACTAGTGCAAAGGCCTGCTTCTCAAGGGGCAGATACCTAACTTATGCATTTTTAAATGGGGAGCTCATGAAAGCAATTGGACTTTCATCTCCCTCACTTATTTGTTGTGTTAAAACAACCGCACATGAATGGTCGGATGCAAAAGAATAGATATAAAAGGGCTTTAAATAATCTAGGTTGGTCAAGACTGGTGCCTCAGATATTAACTATTTAATCTATGAGAAAGCAGATTTATCCTTGTTGCTCCATTCTATTTTTGCATCTTTTCTCATCATTTCGTTAAGAGGTTTGACAATTTCTGCAAACCCTGTTATAAATTTTCTCACAAAATTGATCCTTCTGAAGAAGGATCTCATCTCCTTTTTGCTTCCTGGCATTGTCAGTTTCAAGATGGCTTCAACTCTATTAGGGTCTATGGATATCCCCTTTTATGATATTACATGGCCTAAAAGTTTCCCTTCATAAACTCCAAACACACATTTTTTTGGATTCAAGGACACACCATAGCTTATACATCTCTTAAGGACTTTTGCTAAATCTGTAGCATGGTCCTTTCTGTTCTTAGAAAAGATAGTTAAGTCATCTACATAGATAATGATACACTTACCTATTAAATCCTTGAATGCTACGTCCATTGCACACTAAAAGGTCGCTCCAGCATTGATAAGGCCAAATGACATTCTCCAATAGGAAAATGTCCCCCACTTGGTAGTGAAGGAAGATTTCATTCTGTCCTCATGACTGACAAGCACTTGATTATACCCAGAATAGCCATCCAAGAATGACATCATCTGTGATCCATTGACAGTTTGTAATACCTCATCAAGAGAAGGAAGTGGATAGTTATCCTTCTCAGAGGCCTTATTTAGGTTCTTGAAGTCAACACACAATTTGATCTCACCATTTTTCTTACACACAGGAACCAAGTTTGCAACCCAGGTGGAATGTCGTACTGGGAAGATTATTCTTGCAAACAACTTGTGCACTTCCTTCTGAATTAATGGCTCGATCAAAGCATTCACTAGGCGTTGCTTTTGACGAAAGGGCTTTGCTTTTGGCTTTAGAGGTATGGTATGAGTGATCACCAAAGTGTCAAAGGTCTTTAAATCCTCATAACTCCAAGCAATTGATGCTATATCTTCTTTCAACACCTTAATTATTTTACCTCTGATATCTTCAAGGTAGGTTTTATCTATATAAACATTCCTTTCTGGACTTGAATTAGCTAGATTAATAGATTTGTAG
>VDFB02105162.1:0-14046 GCA_007258455.2 Sequoia sempervirens | reverse complement strand
TCAAGAGCATTCAAAGTGCTCAGCCGAAGAGGTTCAAGGTGGACACGATACCAGGAAGTAAATGCAGTGGTTACGGAAAGATTTGAAGAAGGCTTCTTCGGGGAGTGACTCTTCACCGACCTGGAGTGCGCAGGGTGCAACATTTATTTTCAATAAAAAGATCTAAGGGGTAGATCTTTCTGACCCCTGATATTTTTTGTAAGTCCTAAGGGGCCGACACATTTTGATATATAAGGCATTTTTTGCCCTTTTGTAAATAGTTTTGATTATACACTCGGAAGAGTTAGTGATTTTTATCAATCCTTTCTCGACTAAATGTATGTTTTGTAACTCAACTGGAATCTGGAATACAACACAGAGTTTACCTTGGAAGCTAGTGTTCATTTTTGTACTACTCTCATTTATGTATTTTTCTTTTGATTATGCAAGTCTTTAACTATGTTTTATTAGTCTACATTCATACCTTGAAGCCGTGAAATTTATCTTTCCTTCCTAAGATGTGTATGTAGATCGAGCCTATTAAGATTGATGCATAAGTCTAAAAGAAGTTGTGTTGAGTATGTGAAATGGTTGAAGTTAAGTTTCCCAGTGTATGTTCATCTTGTTTTCATTTCATAATTCCTCATCAATTTGGTGTATCACCTTATAATTTAATCTTTATTTTAATGCTTTCTCCTTCTCCCTTTCCCTTCAAAGAAACAGTAGTTTAGGTGATAACACAAAGGAAGCCAACCTTCTTCAGAGGTTGACCTCTATCTGCAAGAAACCCACATTCAAAGGAAAGGTATATACCAAAGTGAATATTCTCTGCCATGTGTGTTCACATTAGCTCATTGCAACACTTCTTCACATCACATTTTCAAGTCATCAGGCCTAAAGGAAAGATGATGTGTGATGGCCATGAAATAAGTTGGTGACAAGGTTAAAAAGATAGAGGGTGTATGTGGTAGCTTCTCATCTCATCGCACATAGTCTTCACATCACATTTTATTCTCAAATATTTTAAAGCAAAAAGTGATTTGTTGAGGGTGCACGATGACCGTCAATCTTGCTTTAAAATAATTTGATTGAGGTTCAACATTTAAACATAAATCAATAACTAAAAATTTTACTATTCTCACTTGTGCAAGTCGTCTCTTTGTAATTAATAGTATATTTGTATGATTTGAGGGTTATAAAGTCAAGAATTGACTTGATTTTCTCTATCTTTGCAAGAATTTTCAAGCAAGAAAGCAAGCGGAGCTTCAAGTAAACAGATTTGAAGTGAAGAGAAGCTAGGGTTTCCAAGTAATTCAAAATTTTATATCCTTCTATGCAAAGAGTTTCAATTAAAAACAAAGTGAAAAAGGAGATTGTAGTTGCATAGGGTTTTTTAAATTGGGATTGCTACAATTTTCTATATTGAATTTTTGAAGGAAATCATTAATACCTAGTATGAATTTGGAAAATATTTATAGGGTTTCTTGCATAATTTAAATTACAAAATTGCATAGTCCTCCCAGGGTGTTGGATAAATAGAAAACCCTAGTATCTAAAATTTAATTGTAAAACCCTAGTTTTATTCAATTCTGCAAAGATGAGTCAAGACAGTGAACCCCTGAAGGATAAACCCAAAACCAAAAGATCCAAACCTAAAAAATGAGAAGAAAAAACTTGAAACATCAAAGGTAAAAACTAAAACCAAAGGCTTTAAGCATTATTTTGCAAGGTTTATGGAAGATGACCTCAAGGAGTTATTCTTGGGGGAAAAGATAGTTGGAAAGAGAACTACTAGTGAGGGAATTTTGACTAGTCACCTACAATATTTGGAAAGATAGATTAGATATATCATAGTGCCCCAAAGTGGGTCGGATTTATTTTAATATGCATACTAGAGAAAAAAATACCCTTGTCCATCTTGCAAATTATGAACATGTGATCTTGGAAAGCTCATTATTCCAAATATGTTTGTTGAGGTAGATTTGATTAAGGAAATTTCCAAGTGTTATGACCTAGATTCTATAATCATAAAGAGTGTGAAGGGGACTCCAATTTTTTACATTAGAAAAATTTAAATAGTGAGAAAACTTGGGCTCAATCCATCTACTACATTTTCTATCAATTTCAATGCATTATGTCAGGTACACGAGAGAGAGAAAAATATGGGTATAGAAACTATGTATTACAAAGTCACAAGAGAAAGGATTTGGGTAAGAAGGGGGTGAGGTTTACCCCAAAGGAGTTTGAACCCTTTAGTTGTAACGAAATTGAGAACTACTTTAAGAACAAAATATACGGTTTATGCCAGATACTTGGGAAGAAATATGATTTAAGAATGTCAATTGATATGATGATTATGGCTATGGGAATCTAGGATAAACATTCTAATAGGATTTTTTATTATGCCCCCTATATAGTTGAATAGATCCATAAGCAGTTGAAGGATTTGAAGGAGCCCAATGCTCCATTATATTTTTTACATTATTTTGTGCTTATGCATATACTTTTTTGCATTGTTTAAAATGCATGGTCCAAGTTCATGAACCTGAGGAGAAAGGATGAGAGAGGAAATGATCCTCCTGTGCAAATTTTGGATCATAATTTTTCTTATTCCAACTACACAAGTTTTTACAATGGGTTAGTGCATGGTATTTTAGACAATTTGAGGTGCAAACCAATGTATAGGATTTCAAGAAGTATCAAGGAAATCTTGAGGCCCTTGCAATTCAAATCCAACACTAAGTTGGACTATAATTTTGGAGATTGGTATTTGCATGATACATGTATTGTTTTTAGAGTTTATGGTGCATTGGTGTAGTTGCATTGCCTACCCATTTATGTTTTTGATAGATTGGCTTTTATGTAAATCATGTGGAAAATTGACACAATGGATAAGGAGCACTTTAGAGGTGCAAAGAAGAGGTCATTGATCCCTGGTAGATTTTCCTTCACCCATTTTAGAGTCACATCCAAGGAAGGCTTAGAAAATTTTCTTGATATGTTGAAGAACTACAGGATGAGGGTTGAGAGGGTCCATAATTGTGACCCTAAAGGTTTTATTGATAAAGAAAGAAAGGATAGAAATAGGTATGATTTTTATCATCATTTCCTATATACAAAGGATGTAATCATAAACCTAACATTTGATGTTGAGGTAAATGAGAGAAAAAAAACATGGATGCATATTATTAAAATTGAGGAGGCAAGGCTTAAGGTGAATTCAATGTATGTAAGCCCATATGCTAAAATTGAAGATCTTTTTCAAAATTCTATGGCAATGTTGGATGCCTATAAGAATGGAACATTCATGAATCTAATAAGGAAAGTAGATGAAGTAGAAAAGAAAGAGAAAGATGAGAATTTGGCCAGGACTCAAAGTAGGCCTGCTCAATCTACTACTCTAGGTCCTTCCATTCAGCCAATGGAGATAGAAGAGGTGAAAAGGATTCACCCCCTTGTGGAGTGTGTTACTGAATCACAAGAAGAGGATACAATGGAAGAGAAGTTAGCTAAATATATTCCTAACTAAGAGAAAGTGCAATAGAAATTCCCATCCCCCTAGGTCAATGATGAAATAGATTCTTTTGTTCCTACAATCAGGATTGTAAACGTAACTTATGATGAAAATAATGTTATTGATGATGATATCAGGCTAAATGCTTTCCAAGAATTCATGGATGATGAATCCTTTTTCCAAAAAAAGGAATTAAGAGAATTTTTAATTCAGTTAAAGAGAAATGAAATCAAGGAGAGGATTGAGAAGGAAAAGGAAGGATTCAATCCTTCATTGCATGAGGAAGTGAAGAGACAATAAGAAGAGAAATTTGAGAAAGTTGTTGGTTTTAAAGAAGAGTGGCATTCTTTTGTTGCTTAGCGGGGATTTGAATTCTTCCATTGTTATGGATATAATAAGACATGATGATGCATTCATATTTGAAGAGAAATATGATAGCAAGGTTTTTGGCTCTAGTTTTAGTCCAAGATTACATACATTAGAAATTTGGTATATGGGACCAAATATAGGGAAACCAAGAGTAATTAGATTAGTTGGTGATATTACTATTAATGTTGTAATAAAGAGAGCATCTAAGATGTCTCCTACACAAGTAGCCAAGTTAATTGTGTGTGCTTCTATGTTGAGTGTAGACACTGTAGAAATATCTCAAGAAAGATATGATCAAATTTTGAATAGGTTCAATAGGCTACAACATGAATATAATAAGTTGAAATTTAGTGATCTCCTAGAGAGACCTGCAATGAAAGCCCTTCCACCTTCTACCTCCACACAAGATAGAGAGATATTATCTCTCAAAATCAAGATATTGAAAGAAGAGCTGGAGATGGTAAAAGAAAGTGATGAGAAAGCTAAGGAAGCTCCAAGGGTGGTTATTGAAATTATTGATGATATCTTGGGGAATATGATATTATTGAATATTATATAAGCTAGATAATGTATGGAATTTGTACAAAAATATTTATTAGGCTTATAAGAGACATTTTGAATTTTAGGAAAGTTTTCAAAATGTGTGGAGAAAATGGAGCACTAGGGTTGGTTCCTTAAAATAAATAATAAGAAATATGTCGAGTGGTCTTGAAGCACCAGTAAATTTTCCACAATTGTTGTAGGATATTGGATTATTGGGTGAAATTTTAGCTTTCCAAAGAAAATTGGACATACAGTTTAAAAGAAAAGTGAAGATGTTTAAAGAGATGGAGGAAAGGGGGGTGCCTAAATTCTTAGATGAGGCAAGAGAGCTAAAAGAATTTACTATTTGGAAAGGGGAATTTGGGAAAATTGTTCCTTCTTTTTCTTCTCTCATTTATTTCTTAGGGAAAATGGATTATGCAACATTAAATTATTTCATGAATGATCTATTTAGAATAGGAGTTAATTTGGATATGTTTGTGAAGGAGGATAGGACTATAATAGATGCAAGGTACAACTTGCACAACTCAAAGGTGCAAAATTTGTTGGATATTCGGTGGCTAGAGGAGGAGAAGTACAACACTTAGCTTGAAATTATTTTAGATTAATCCTTTGATATGTCAATGTTTAAGGTTGTCTCCTCCTAAATTGGACAGTGGTTGGTTGGTGTGTGCTAATGTGGATGTGTATCCTTGTATTTTTCTATTTTATGCTTTAGGTTTTGAAATTTTGAACGTAAGTGAAGATGAGGTAGTGAAAATATTTGGTTCATTGTACAACCATCTTCCACAACAAAATGTCTTTTGGAAGGTGGGATATCTTCTCCAATGTCATAACATCTTTTTTCTTTTATGGAATATTCTCCCCATGAGTAGTTATGGTCCTTTCCTTGTAATGAATTTGAATATCAAATGAGATAGTGACATGTGTAAATGGCTCGAGGCTTGTTGCTCCCTTGTTTTATAAAAGGGAATTCACAACCATTTGCATAGATCTTTTGGTGAATTTTTTAATGGAAATGTGGAGAATAGAGTTTGTGTCTAGTTCTAGGTTTTGAGTCTAATTATTTTGTAGATTACATATATTTTATAACAGTACTAGCATTTGATGAATAAAAATGGCATAATTTTGAAGCCAATTGTCTCCCATTATACACTTTACACAAGTTATAAATGAAATTAATCAAAGATCATTTGATTCGTCTCCATCATTTTTCGTGTGGATGTATTGTTTTTAATGCTCTTATTCAAAGAATGAGTTAAATTCCTTAATAGAAGTATAGATTTGTGTGAATATATGCAAATATTTGTTAATATTTTTGAGTTTAATGATGTAATGCATTGTTAAAAGTCTTTGTAATGTTTGGGTAAAAATGTTGTTCTACAACCTCAACTACATTGATTTTGACTCCTTTTCCCTACGTTAAGGCACTAATCTTTTTCCTTTGTGCATAAGTTAAAACTCTTGGATCAACCACACTAATAATACTTTGAATTTTTGAATTCAATTGAATATTTTTGTTGAATTGAAGCCTTACCTTGTTCTATTACTTTAAAATGTTGAATGCTTGAAGGATAGTGTCATATCTCTTCATTTTCATAATCATCAATAAAATTTGCATAGAAAACATCTACTATTCATAGTATTTGTGATAATTGGTATAGGATATTAGTGAATACTATTTGGGATCACCCTCCCAGGTTCTGCAAAGCCTAAATTGTAAAGGAAAATTTATTCTAACATTCACCTATTCGTTGGCCAATCCTTCCAAGTAGCTAACAATTAAAAATGGAAAATTTATAGGCTATTTGTGAGAATCTGATTGGGATTTAAAAATCACCAACAACACCAAAGACACATTTCTTCAAGTTCAATCTCATGTTGTACTTATGAATTCTTTCAAAGATTTGATGAAGTATTTTGACTTGATCTTGACGTGTTATAGACAACCAAACTATCATCAACATAATCTTCCAAATGTTGTGTATGAAATCATGGAATATCAATGTCATAGCTCTTTGATATGTTTCTCCAAAAAAATTCAATCCAAAAGGCATAACGACCCAACAAAATGTTCCCCAAGGTGTAGTGAATGCTATTTTATATTGATCTTGAGGGTTGATAAAAAATTGATTATACCATGGAAAACCATCCATAAATGATAATAGAGCTTGTCGTACAGTTTAATCCACTACCATATCTATGTTTGGAAGGGGGAAACAATCCTTTAGAGATGCTTTATTTAGATCACAAAAATCCATACACATTTTAATGTGATGATTTGGTTTTTCCATTGCGATAATATTATATATCTAAGGTGAATAGTCAATAGGGCAGATGAAACCAGATTGTAAGATATTTTCAATCTCATTCTTGACCAATAAAGCTACCTTAGGATTTTTCTTGTGTATCTTTTGTCTCACGAGTTTAGCATATTTTTTAAGGACAATATTATGCATGACTATCTTAATATCAATACCCAACATATATAGATAATTCCTAGCAAATATTTTAGGAAAGTCATGTAACCATGTTGCATGATCTTCTTGCTCATCTTCATCAAGGCAGTTTCCAATTTGAAGAACCTTTTCTTCATTAGATAGGTCCATTGGTATGTTTATGGTATCTCCTACAAGTAACACATTATGATCTAGAATATCAAGAATTATTTGGGATTCATCTTGTTCATCATCACTTAATTCAATTTCTTTCCCAAAATATCCCTTGGTGTTTAAACAATAGGGAAATATAGGATTAGGATGATGACTAGGAAAAGTGTCATATGCATGCAAAAATTCTACTAAAGATTTATCATTTTGAAATTTATCCAATGACATATTATTACATGAGGTGTCTATCATTTTAGGATGCATCAATTCTAGAGTTGTCTTAGGAGAATCTTGCATGATGATATTGGCATTAGGTGAAGGTCTTTTTGATGCTTTCGTTACTTTTGAAGGATAATAACTAAGACCTATTGTTGTTTCTTGCATATTAATCTCTATAGGAACATGAATGCCTTGTTCCTTAGCACCACATACTTTTCTATTATAGCCAAATTATTTCAAAACTTGATAACCTCTTCCATAAATGGATTCCTTTTATTTCAAGGAAGGTATTATATCATAATCAGTTTCATCATAGGTGGATGTGTAATTGTGTTTTCCTCTTTGCGAGAAGTTGTGGAATCAGATGCTTTTGATGATTCAAGGATAGATTGTGTTGATACCATTGCAACTTCATCCCCTTTTTCTAATTTTTTCTATGTAATATTATATTCTCCTATGAATTCAGGTGTAAAATCCAATGACCCCCCAATCATCATCCAACAACATTTTCATCAAAAAAATACTCATCTTTGTATTTAATTTGTAAAGGTTCCACTTTTGAAGTTGGTATACATGTTCTCAAAGGTATCTTCATTCCTATTTTAGTTTGTAAATAATTTTCAAATTTTGAATTAGCTTTTATTGTGTAAACCTTGTTTTTTTAAGTGTATTTCATTAAATTATGAAGCATTGAAAGAAATCCTTTCATTTCATGAATTCATGGTCTACCCAAGAGAAGATTGTATGAAATTTCATGGGGCGTGAAATGGATGGGAGTTTGCAATACAACCTTACCAACTTGAATAGGAAATGTTATTACACCAAGTAGTTGTCTTCCCACATTGTCAAAACCATGGATAGACACAATATCTGGTTGAATTTTAGTCTTATCTACTCCAATTTTGTCCAAAATATCTACACTACAAACATTAAGCCCCAAAAACTTGTCAACAAGGGTACACCTAATCCCAACCTTGTTAATAATAGTCATTATCATCAAAGCCTCATTTTTTTTTGTTTACAAGGGAGGTAATTCACTTTGATGAAAGACAATATCTACATTAACTAAATTCATACCCTAAATTAAGGATTCCACATCTTCTAGTTATGCACTAGGAGGGACAACTTTCTGTAAAGAATTTTGAAGCGTACCATGATAAATAGGTGATGTTTGGATCAAATCCTAAAAGGAGATCTTAGCAAGAGTGTTAGGAATTTTTTGTACAATATCATAACCCTTTCCACTCTGTTGAGGTAAACGAGGGGAACTAGGTAAAATAGGTTGTGGAATTAGTATCGATTAGGGAATAGCTTGTGTTTATCTTGGTTTCTTTTTATTTCTTGTCTTATATGTATGATCAAGAATATGATAATATTGTGGTTGTGATGCATTATTTGCATGGTTGTGTTGTGTTAATTATCTTGTGTAATTCAAGATATGGCATGAAGGTTTTGGTTTATTTTTTGGTGGTCCTATGATAAGGACATGTTTGGTTTGGAATTGAGGCTGTTGCATAGGTGGATAAATGATAAGTTGGGGTGTGATTTCATTGATTGTTCTTTGTTGTGTGGGAGTGTTGCAAGCCTTAATGGATGATCTAGGAGAGATGAATTATTTAAGGTCTTCATCTAACATATCAAAGTTATCACAACTAAAGGGATTGATAGGTATACAATGCACTTGTAGAAACAGATCTGACATGATCAAATGACTATGCTTTCTCCAAGATTAATCATTAAATTTTTATTTTTATTTATTTTTATGTATGTTAAGGCTAACTAGGACTGAAAATAGACTTATAAACCTATCACAAACACATATTTGGAAATCGGACTCCAAATTTGCAAACTAAAAATAGATATTAATTTGATCCTAAAATCTGAGGTAGATTTAGTAGGACTAAGTCACCTAGGGAAACTATGTCCACCTAGGGCTCTATCTGAAATTTTATTTTTAGAGGCACTATATCAAAAAATGACTACAAGACTATGTGCAAACCTAGATTTAGAATTAATTCTATCACTATTTTCGGAACATTTTAAGTTTACAATGTGTTGTAACGACCTAGATTTTTGAAAATTTTCCAAAATGAAAACTAATTTACTCAAATTATACAATTATTTAGAAAATGCAAACAATTTTCCTATAGATATAATAATTTCCAACACTAAAATGCAACAATTTTTCACAAATTTGCAACAAATTAAGGAAAATGACACCTTTCTTTCAAATGCAATAACATTTTTTGTAATCAAGAAGCCCAAATTGGAAATCAGAAAGAAGAAACAAATAGAGAATAAAAAAATTGAGATTTGAGAAAAAATTGAGCTAAAAATAATAGGACTACGTCACCCAAGCCGACTATGTCCTAGACAAGGTTTCAAAAAATTGAAAGTTTGATTGTTTAAGGCTTTTGTATCTATGTGCAAACTTGTATGACAATGATTTTTTTTAGGAATTTACTCAATTTATGGTAGTGAACTCAAAATGAAAAGTTGTAACAATTCTTGAACAATAAATGACAATTGTGAATGCAATTTGAGAGTATATCTAACCTAATATGACCAAAACTAATCCTATTGCAACCTATGATGCAATATTGTATGCAATTTTTTGAATTTTTTTGCCTTGTATGATAAAAAAATAGATGCCTAGATGATAAATGCAAAGCAATGCAATGCTCAACCTAGATCTAGGGTGAATTATTTGAGATTTCAAAATTTTTATCAAATTAAAATATCGGGTTCACCAAAAAAAATTGATGAAAAAGGGATCCTAGGTCTAATACATAGAATAGTAACATTAATCCTTTTTTGAGAGAATATTAGGATGTAAATCAACAAGGTGATTAGATTGAATTTCAACCATGAAGGTGAGTCAATCAAACCTAGATTTGATCCATTTGAGCCTGGAAATTGATTAGAATTGAATTTATTTAATTATCCTAATAAAACTATGTACCGTAATATGAAAATACAAGATTTCGATAACATAAATATTGTAACAAAAAATTCAAAAAATAGACCCGAGAAATGCAAAGTTTTGTGCATCTATCCTATGATTTTGAAGTTGATTTTGGATGACTAATTCACCCTAGGTGAATATTTCCTTGTAGGAATTTTTCAAATCTAAAAACATGGACCTACAACACTTTGTCTACTCTCTAATTCCTATCCTACAAATTTTTGTCTTCAAATTTGGACCTGTAATAAATATTTCCTTAGGCTATAAGTAGAGGGAATCTTGAATATGAGATCACTTAGGAAACAAGTCAATAAGTTGTAGGAAATGGCCAAGAGCACTTCCCAAACCTAGAATCCATCATGTCCTTCTATTTCCATCAAACTTCAATCATGGAATAATACTTGATCAAATCAAAATTTAAAAGTATTTGGTGGAATGTAATGATCTCTTGCTTCTTATTTTTCTCTAAAATTTGAATTGTATTTCAAATGGAAAAAATGCTAGGTATTTATAGGCATTTAATCTAATTTATCAAAAATTAGATCCTAATATTTGACTTTAGAAATTTGAATTTCAAATAATAAAATGTTGACACCAACATATTTGAATTTGGAGCCAAAATAGGGGGACTAATTTTCCCTGGGTGAATATGTCCCAACCCTATTTTCCAAAAATTAAGGTGTCGGGGGAAAATTATTATATGAATGCATTTTTTTGTGGTTGCAATTTATCAAAAAACAATAAAAATAGGCCCCAAAATACATAATTTAGAAAATTAGGGCCTAATTAAGGGGTGTTGAAAATGCATAAATTTAAGGGTTGCTAAAGTAGATCCAAACTAAGTGTGAAATTATACTGTCTCCTTAAAGGGAGTACAATTTATGATGTTATAGTTTCTTAATGCTAATACCATTGTTATTAGGGTTTTTGGTGCTACAGTTCAACCTCATATATTTCCAAGGTGTGTTCTAGATAGGATTGAATTTTTGGAAACCTTTGGAAACTCAATAAGGAAAATAAATTTAATTTGAGGACTCACAATAAAAGATCTTTATTGCCTATAAATATTTTTTTTTCAAAATTTTGATCACTTACAAGGAGGGATTGGAGTTTTTACCTACCAAATTTCAAGAATATAAAATGAGAGTGGATAAAAAGAGAAATTGTGACATCGAGCACTTCATAGATCAGATTAAAGGAAGAGTGGGGAAATCATAATTTTACCATGAATGTGATAAAAAAATAGGATGTAATCAAGAATTGTACCTTTGATGCAAAGATCAAAGAAAGGAAGAATACAATTGTGTGCAATTCTTATGGAAGAGGAAGAAATGAAAAGAGATGATTCAAATCACAAAGGAGCATATAGGGATCTTGCATAGCATATCCTCATAATGTAAACCATACTAGACAATATTTTCACTCTTGCTATAAAGTTTTCTAGACTGACACAAAGACTAGTCAGTGAGGAATACAACAAGAAGAATAAGATGTTGAACAAACTATTCAACAATATAAGATGCCAAAAGCAACAATCGCTCCACCAAAAGTGGCACTAAGGCTACCAAGTGGTTTTCAACCCTTGGTAGATTATTCAATTGATTTTGTAAAATTAGAAGAGGTGGAGAAAATATGACGGACATTGAGAATGTAAACTAAATCCTAGTTTCTCCACCTAGAGCCCAAATAGATTATGGTCCTCAAAATATAATGTTGATTGACCTTAGTGCATGAAGTAATATTGTTAATGTTGTCAATGACATAAGAGCTTTGAATTATACACAATTTTTATCCAATAATTGTTAGGATTTGGTGTTGTACGCCATTGCATAAAATTTTATATTATAATGTTGTAATTAAATAAGGAGGTGTGTTTAACTAGGGGCCACTTGTAAATTTGTATTGTAAAATTGGGTTATTATTTAATATGTTAGAGACATAAAATTTAAATATTTGGGGGAAAAAATTTAATAAAGTGAGAACTTATTACCCAATATTAAATGAGGGGTCAATGGTTTCATGGCACGTGGTTTTATCTTACCATAGTTGTATTTTTGTAAGCTTGTATCTATAAAATAAAACACATGTGTTAGTGGTTAAGGTTGGTTGGGTGAGTGGAATGCCATTATAGAGTCTTTCGAAGGAGTGTGTATGTGAAGCATGGCATGGGATGTGTCGATTCATTCTTGGAATATGGAGGATGCATTGGAGAGGCTTGATGCTCTAGAAGTATTTATGGTAACTCTATAAGTACATGTATTTCTTTATTATTGAATATAGATGGAGTATGGATACTTTTAGAGGCTAGATTTTTCCCTCTTGAGGGTTTTCCAAAGGTATATCTTTTATTATCTTGTGGATAGTCTATTTTTATCTATGCATTATGGTTATTTTGTAAGCTTGTATGTATGCTTTTCTCGCATGGGGTTATGTAGGAAATGGATTAAATGAACAAGGAATTGATGTATTATTTGCTAGCAATAATGAGTTTGTGAAATCCAAATAATTTAAGAATTTATTTATTAAGAATAATATTTACATATTCTCCCAAAAATTGAATAAATAAAGGGATAAAAAATAGATGAAGAGATGCAATAAATCACCAAGAAGAATAGACAAGAAGTTGAATTCATGTTAAAAACATCACGCCTAAGGAGGGAAGGAGAATAGTGTAGGAGAGTGGTTGTTTACTATTTCTATGTTCAAATAGAGCCTTAGCAATATAATTAGATACCATTAGGATGTAGGATACAAGTGAGGAAGTGCATACATCAAAGGAAGATGTTGAAGATTTATACTTTGGATTTGGTTTTCACACAAAGTTTGAAACACTAAAAATATAGGCAGTGGCTCCTAAGAATAAAAATCCTTATTTATCTAGATACATCAATAAAATAAGAAGAAACCTTATGGTCAAGAGACTTTCAAATATAATTTCTCTTGAAGTCGCATGTCTAGTTGTGATTACTATATTATTTAGTGAAGAAATAATAAAGAAATTTTGAGCATATTTTGACAAGCTACAGAAGGATCATATATAATTGATTCATGAATACAATAAGGTGCAATCTTTGATTCCCCCCCCTTAAAAGTATTATATCTAAACCATTCACTCCTCAATCAATCTCTCTTGATACAATTTTCCAAGATAGGGAGACATTTTCATTGAGAATAAAAGAGTTGAAAGAGAATTTTAAGAAGAGAAAAGAAGAAATGAAGGTTGCTAAAGAATAAGGTAATAAAATAATGACCAATTTAGTTGATTTATTAGGCCATATATTTTCATGTATCTTGCATAAATTAGATGATAAATGGGTTTCATACAACAATTTGAGGAAGGTATTGTTGCACAGACAATTGTCGTTGTACCCAAAGATCAACCTATTAATGCCCAATACAACCACTAGAGCTAATGAATCCACAAGAGGTGGTTAAGCCATGTCACAAACATAAGTTTTGTGTTGCACAACACAAGAAGACCAAGGGTTCACACCTTGTAACAAACCCCCAGCACAAGTGAGGGGTTTGAGCCTATGACCTCGAATTTGATACCAATTGTTGGCCCCATAGATGTCGTTGCACCAAAAGATCAACTTATTAATGCCTAATGCAACCACCAAAGTTAATGAATCCATGAGATGTGGTTAATCCATGTCATGAACCCAACAGTTGTGTTGCACGACACAAGGAGACCAAGGGAACACACCTTGCAATAGACATACACTGTCTACTTTCAAAATAAGGTTAATTTGAAAGAATTATAGAGCAAATGGATTCCTAGGGTTTCAAAATGGGAGGGATGCATATGCAAGTTAAATTTGATCCCAATTCCCATGCCAAGTTAGGTA
>VDFB02105161.1:0-13790 GCA_007258455.2 Sequoia sempervirens | reverse complement strand
TAGGTAGTCAACATCTGACGAGCAACGTCAAAATGCTCAAGAGCGGTAGTAATCATAGTGTCATCCACATGTAGATGCCCAACCAAATGATGAGGATTCTGAAACTCACGACCCCCATACAAGATTTCCGGTTCACCATATGCATTATGATATGACGCTGATCCGTCATCACTCTCCTCATGATCTGCAGCATCGTGTGTGCTCTCAACCATGCACACCTCAACATCTAAGGTATTGCTGCTCTGTACCTCGAAGGATGGTTCAACTGGTGCGGTAGAAGTTGCTGGTCCGACAATATCTTCGCACGCTTCTACTCCACAAGTAACTGCATACTCATCCAACGCATGATCCTAGGATTCCGTGTCAACATACGAATCCTCTAGCTGGTTTTCAAAGGTCTGATCCGGAAAATCAGACTCATCATAACATAAGTCCTCAATACCAACTGCATCTGTAGTACCCAACTCTGGAGTCTCTTCACGTGACGACTCAATAGGGTTACTTTGCACCTCTGACACAGCTGTTGTATCATGCTCACGCAAAGTTTCACCATCGCTGTTATAAAAATCAGAAGTGGCCTTCAGGGCAGAAATTTCTCGGGTCATCTCATGCAAGGACGATGTAGGTAAGCCATTACCCGAAGCTGTGCTAGTGTGTTCTCGAATTAAATCAGCACTTCTGTCAAACTCATCACCTAAATTTCTGCCTACTTCATAGGGGTTTGAAGATACCAAATCACTCTCATGAAGAATTGTATAATCATCAGATGTAGATTCTTTATCCTTTCCAGGTGTAAACAACTCACGAGCTGTAGTGAGATAGTTCTGTTTTGCGAACTCCGTCTTATGGCAAAGACTCGGGTGCACATCCACGTAACTCACGAAAGAAAGTTTTTCTTTAATCTTCTGAGGTAGATTGCTATATTCCCGAAACATGCTCATCACTTCTCCTTCTGTGCTCTGCGGTGTCCTGTCAATGGTAATCCTCCCACTAATCTCAGGTGATTCTAACTGCCACTCGTTGTTCGCTGCCCTAAGTGTGCCGGCGAACAAACCCGCATACCTTTCACCTGGTATATCCTCAACGGGCTCCTGTCTCGTAAAGGTGGGCCTCATAGGCCTATCCACTGTCCGTGACACTGACCTAGGAGCTCTCCGCGAACCTGTAACACTTCTGTCATCGTCACGAGGTGGTGACGATCTCCTCGGAGTATCCGATCTGCGAAATGCAAAGCTGCCACACATTTGTAGTACACCATTTGACCGCCCGTTGACATGCGCCGGATACCACTGTAGAAACCCCTGTTTCCCCTATTCCTCAAGTCTAACTGTTTTCTGAGACTTTTCTGAAGTTTTAGGTTTTTGCTTGTTTTTTTGTGAATTTAGGGTTTTGAGCATATAAGGCAATATGACGATTTTTGAAGTAATTACTAATAAATCCTATAGAATTCATACAACTCAATGAACAACAAACCCTAATGCAAAATACTGAAGCTAGATCATGTATTATTCTTCTGCAATGATTACATTGATGGTCTGAGAACATGCAAAGCAAAAAGCAAAGATCTTTGAAAACCTGATTTTCTGATACAGCAATGAATGAACAGCTGAAAGGGTACGGCTGCACTGAATGATGGCTCTCTCCTCCACTCTGTTGATTTCAGTTGACTCCAGCAATTCCAGCGCCCAAGTTGAAGGAGATTAGATGACATGCGAATGGTGCATTATATTTTGGTTGAGAGTTACAGCTCCGGGGTAAAGATGCAGCTATGGCTGTACTGGCGATACGGCTTCCCTGTAACTTTCCAGAATCTCTAGCTGGCACTTCTCAAATGATGCTCAATACCCTAGCGCCACCTAAGATGCAAACTAGAAACCAATGGTGTAGGCGCTTTCCCCAATATCACAACTCACCCCCTTCATGCAAGTACGGCCTGTCAGATATGTACGGCCTGTTCAATACAGCAGCAAATAAAATAATATATATTGTCTGTGTTTCGATGCCTAGCCTCTGGGATGTGGTGCGCCTTTGTGAATGAATGTATTTTGAATGCAAGAACTACCCAGAGACTCTGTCAGCTATTCTCTGAA
This sequence comes from Sequoia sempervirens, assembly GCA_007258455.2. Lineage (NCBI taxonomy): Eukaryota > Viridiplantae > Streptophyta > Pinopsida > Cupressales > Cupressaceae > Sequoia > Sequoia sempervirens. The sequence continues at coordinate 11,700 of VDFB02105161.1, read as the reverse complement.
GATCAAGGGGACAACCTGATGTACAATTTGTACGGCTGAAGCAGCAAACAGCAATTTAAATCAAAATGTACGGCTCTCTCTATCTGGTGTCTCTGGATGCATAGAACTTGTGCGCCTAGCCTGCAAGAATATCTTCTGGATTAAGAATTCTCTGTAAACCCTGTAGATTTATTTCCTGTGAAGCTCAACGATTTCCTCTGGATGAAGAAATCTCACACTGGCAGTAAATCGGGTGATATCTCACACCCTCTGAACTGTTTCGATGGAGATGGCTCGTTCTCCAAAGAATTTCGAGATGAAACCCTAAGGTTCTGTTCTCTGGCAAAAACTTGATTAATTTCTGATTCTTCAATATCATAATGCACAATTTTCAATGCAAAACCCTTTATCTTTCTCAAAAGTGCGATTTCCACCATAATAGGGTTTCATTAAAATATTCATGTTTTAATATTTTAATATTTCAATAGTCCTCAGTGGAATATTTTAAATTAAATCAAATGGCAAAGTGGCCCCTTTTGACCCGATGAAACACCCCTCAAGGCAATCCTTAAGTTATAGTGAAATTATAACTTTATATTATAAGCGTTTAATTAATTAATATTTAATCAATGCGATCAAATATTAATATCTTCCTCGTTCTAACTTGGGAATGTTACGTCCGTGCGATCTTTGTGAACTCACGAAGTGATTCACGGTAAGCCACTGACCATCGCACGCTAAAATAGCGGTGGTCCCTCTGCACCGCGGGCGCTAAATAGCAGATTACGCAAAATGTCGATCGGGCCCCAAGCAGCCAGTGATCCATGCCAATCGGCCCGAGGCCAAACGAAGCGACCCTCTAACCACTCTGCATGTCGACCCTCGGGGTCTCATGATGGAAGCCAATCTCACGATCTTGATGCTTTCCTTGAAATGGGGACATGACAAATTTCTACCTTGTTGATTCTCCATATTTCTTCTTCTATAGATAAATTCAATTGATTTGACAACTCCCGTCTTTGGATCGTCATAACAAAGGCTCTTTATACAATGTTTGCTCTATAGGCAGAATATACAAAATCTATGAAGTTGACAAAATTATTCTACATGAAATTCCAGTGAGTAGAGAAGAATGGCTATGAAGTAACTTGCAAAATAAACAGACTTCTCTATCCAAATAAATTTGAGTACTAGAAACCTTATAACTTCCTTTTGACTTTTTTATTATAATCTCACTTCATTGCCATAAATAATCATTAAGGAATAAATAAGATCTCAAACTTACAAGATTGCTCCTAATACTCTCCAACTGATACTGCTTGGTGTTAGTTTATTGTAGAAAATAAAAAATGAATGTTGATATTTCCTAACATTAATAGAATTATTTCAAGGTCATTTGTGGAATATCAAGCCCCTATTTTGATCATAATATGCAAAAAATATCCCATGGAATCATTTAAGTTGGAAGGAATCAGACAAATTGAAAATTTATTTAGGTGCTAATACCCTATCAAATTTGTTGTGTGCCTATCCTTTCTTGACAGTATGATATAAGGTAGGAATGGAAATGAACAAAGGTGCCAAATTTATCTTTTACATGAAAATATTGCCCATTTGATCATATAATAATTATTGCCAAACGATGGACAATTTATTTTAGAGTGAACCCCATCTTTGAGTACTATGTGTACCATGAAATTTGCAGGTATTAGTGTCCTTCAGTGATGGTGTGATATGAATACAGGTTTAAAATGTCACTTAGATGGACCACAAAAAAACTTACATAGAATACGAAGCAAGTCGTTTCCAAAGCAAGGAATCTTTGGGTGTAAGATGAGCAGCTATCATGTAAAAATTGATTGCTTTTGTCTTATCACCAAGTGCAATGTAGACAAGCGCCAGTGTATGATAGGGATCTGGGACATTAGGACTAAGACGTATAACATCTTGCAGCAGGTCTACAGCCTGAAGTAACCACCACAAGAAAGAGGCACTGATCAAAAACTAATAATTGATAATGTAAATATTCATGCATCAATATTAAATAAATCACTCAATTCTCTGATGTCCAAAAGGTAGAAAAAAATATCAGATATGCACAAACAAAAATTGTCGACTCCTTCCAATTTTCAAGAAAGCAACGTGCAGTAATGAATTTTAAGCATATAAAATCTAACATGCATTAAAAAAATAAATGCAAAATCAATCCAAACAGGAACTATTAGAAACTTTCTATAATGTAGATGTCTTTATTGTTTGAGATAACAGCTATGTATATTACACAAGCACGATCTTCGGAATATACAATGATACAAGGCTCTAATACAAAAAACAAATATAGCTATTCATTTGCAGTGTGCTCACTGTCCAGTGTAAACAAAAGAATAAATCTGATAATCTAAGAAACTTGCACTGCTAGTTAGATCACAGCAGCAAACTTTGCTTCAAATCTAGTAACTGCAAACTTCATGTGCAGTTCCCACCAAATTTTAGTATTTTCCTTATATAAATATTCACACACAAATGATCTGAAAAGAAAATGAATGCAATATGTACCTCACCATAGCGACCTGTGGCATAAAGAAGATTTGCTTCACCTAGTTTTTTGTTCACTTCAGGGGTTAACTTGGGCCCATCTCCCTTTCTGCGCCCACTCTTTTTACTCTGCAACACACAGAATTTGAATTGGAAAAGTTGAGAAATGAGAGAGAACAAGACAAAAACATAAGGCTTAAATTGAACTCAGCTCACAAACTATATCCTCAAACATGTGTCCACTCAGATAAGCTTCATAAGTTATTTTAATGTTACAGACTATTATTTTTCCTGAGGATTCAATTTTATTCGCATAATCAAGCACATTAGATGTAAATGAATGTATAAAAATTAAAACATACCTTTCTTTTATGTTCTCTCCTTCCTAACCCAAAATTTGCTGCCTCCATGATTTCATCCATAGTGGCACCAAAGAGGTCTTTATGCATAGCATTTTTAGTATGATCATCGCTGTCAGCAAGAAAAATTAATTCAAGTACAATTCTTGTTTAGTCAAAGACTTGAAACAATTTAAAATAAGATTTTAAAACAAAATTTTTTACAGATAAATAGTCTTACTTAAAGGAACTGCGTGTATATTTTATGCCTAGAAACATGAAATTTGAATTAAAGTTATGACATCAAATATATTTTAAACTGGGATTAACTTGCATACAAAGAGATGGAAGAAACAATTTTCCTACATTGTTTATTTTGTATATATATACTCTCAGTCCTGGCCAAATGTCACTTATCAAAGGGAGCAGATGCAGATTCAGAACTGGATATCATCTACATCAGGAATCAAATTGTCAGGAGAGGAAACCTTAATGTCATCAGATTCAGAAGCTGGTTATCATCACCATCCTCAAAGGAGGCTAATGGTGGCTGCTTGTGCATGTATCCATTTTAATTCAAAGCAGCTCATCATACAAGATTGGAACAGTACAGTTCTGGATGTATTTTGTTGAGAAAAGAAAACTTGAGGAGCTGGAGCAAGTTAGCTGCATTTGGCAATCCCAAGGCTTATCTGATCAGCTTTTTGAGGAAGAGGTGGAGATGCATGGATAGTTAGAAGAGACTTTGGCTAAATCGGAAACTTTTCCACACCAAAAGTCAAGAGAGACATGGTTCACTTAAGAAGATTAGTATACACAATTTTTTCATCAATCAACAATTGCTGGATGACATACCAACAAAATCGACAGCAGCTTTTCTCAGAAGGATTCAAACTGGAGGACCTAGATGATATTGGATGGTGGGCAATAGACACTTTTCAATAGATGATATATTCGGACGGACCTGCTAATGATCATTCTCACCAACAATTTCTCCAGCATATCCCCACTCATATAACCAATGCTCAAAATAATGTGTAGATGATGGTCCCATTACAGCAAAGACAGTAAAGCATAGCTGTTCAAATAGAAGAAAAAAAGATAAAGGCACCTGTAGGGTCCTGGCAGTGCTTATGCCTTCCAGTCCCTCAATTTTTTTATTGGATGCTATCTATATTTGGTTTTGGACTATTTGTAATCGTTTTGATACTCAACATCAGGGTCCTCAGTGCTTGCCTTCTTCTTTGATGCTTCAATTTTGTATTGGATGCTATCTATGTGGTTTTTGTACTAGTAAATGTCGTTTTGATATGGCTTGAGAATTGTAGATTTGTAGTGTGTGGTGTTTAAATTTGGCAACAAATGTTTCCTTGCATGAGGTGTGAGGATGCTGCTACTATGGCAGAAGAGGTTGTTGTTGGGGTTACATGCCTTCTCCTCAATCAGAGTGACTAGATCTAGTGCTCCTAAATTGCAGAAGATTAACGGGTGTCTAGAGAGGGCCCAAGTCCATCTAGTGTTGGTGATTCAAAAGGAGGCTGTAGCGGATGATTTGGAATACTATAGCAAGCATGTTTTGATCTGCAAGTTTATGGGGATGAGGGTTTCTTTGCCTTTCCTTGAAACCTAGATCCGTAAGACATGGAGTCCAAAGGGGGACTTTGATATTTTGTTGGCAGCAAATAATTTCTTTCTGGTGGATTTTTCATGTATTTCCGATAGAAATAAGGCATTTGAGGAAGGGCTTTACTTTTATAATCAAGTTGGCATGTTTATAAAACCATGGCATGCTGGTTTTAATTCGGCTTAAGAGTTGCCCTCTAGGGTTCCTATGTGGGTTTGTCTTCCTGGGCTGCCACTTGAATGTTGGAGACGAGATATATTGCAATCAATTACTCTACTGCTGGGAAAGCCTATTGGGCCTTCTCAACAAACGTTGGATAAGCAGATTTTCTCCTATGCTCGGGTTTGCGTAGAGATTGATTTGAGTCAGCCTTTGCCAGATTCTATTGATTTGACTATTGGGTGCAGTTCCTGGACTCAGTCGCTAGATTATGAAACGTTGTCATTCCGGTGCCAGTTGTGCCATGAGTATGGTCATCTTCAGCGGAGGTGTCCTCGTGCTGCTAGTACTAGTGGTTCAAGTAATGTGATGGCTCCATCTCTCCCAAGGCTGGACAAGGGGAAAGCACGCATGCAAGGGGCGACATCGGATAAAGATGGGTTTGTTACAGTTAGGTCACGAAATAAAAATTGAGGTTAAAAGAGGACTCTAAGAGATCATCAAGAGGAGGAGACTTTTAACAAGTTTGATGCATTGGATGAGTTAGTCCATGAGGAGGGGGTCTCTCTTGACATGCATGTTGATGCTACCCCACTTGTTGATCATAATTTTGAGCCTTTGCCTGTCACTTCTTCGGCTCTTGCTCTTGCGAAGACTCCTGGAGTGGTGGTGGATTCAGATGCTCCATCCCTTGATGTTGGGCTTCGAGACTTGTGGGTTGGTTGGAACTTCTATTGTCTCTACTATCGTTGGTGGGAGTCTAGCTGGTGGTTCGGGCTCTGAAGATGTTGGTAAGAATAAAACTCCTCCTCCTGTTTTGGGTTTGCAGCAAAAGCCCCTGAAAAAGGGTGCTCTGGATAAGCCTCAAAAGGTGGGTAGGAAGAAGGATTAGGAAAAAGTTAAGATGGTTGGTGAGACGTTGGTTGAGTTTAGATCGGTGAGGACATTGGATGCTCATTTCTCTCACCCTTTGCGATGATCTTGTTATCATGGAATTTGTGTTATCTTGTTCTTGCGAAGACTCCTAGAGTGGTGGTGGATTCGAATGCTCCATCCCTTGATGTTGGGCTTGGAGACTCTTGTGGGTTGGTTGGAACTTCTATTGTCTCTATTGTCGTTGGTGGGAGTGTAGCTAGTGGTTCAAGCTCTGAAGATGTCGGTAAGAATAAAACTCCTCCTGTTTTGGGTTTGCAACAAAAGCCCCTAAAAAAGGGTGCTTTGGATAAGCCTCAAAAGGTGGATAGGAAGAAGGATCGGGAAAAAGTTAAGATGGTTGGTGAGACGTTGGTTGAGTCTGGATCAGTGAGGACATTGGATGCTCATTTCTCTCACCCTTCGCGATGATTGTGTTATCATGGAATGTAAGGGGTATGAATAGCATCCCTAGACAAAAGGCTATTCGAGAGTTGGTTCGTGTTCATTCTCCGGACTTGGTTTTCCTCCAGGAGATGAAGTTGTCTGTTGATGGTATGATGCAGTGTGCTTCTAAGATTTGGAATAGAGGATTATGCCAATGTATGGGTGTGCAAGGTAGCTCTAGTGGTCTTGCTTGCCTTTGGGATCCTCGGCAGATTTCTCCTGTTTAGTGGTTCTCTTGCAGATTCTCTATCTCTCTTGTTGCGGTTAGTTTGGAGTCGAGCGAAAGAATTTTCCTTTCCAATATTTATGCTCCTTCGAACTTCCCTGGTAAGGTTCTCTTGTGGTCTCATGTCAATTTCTTGAGATCTTTCGATCCTTTTCTTCCTTGGATTATGGCAAGTGATTTCAATGCAATTTCCTCTTTAGAGGAGAAGAGGGGGGGTAATTTGCATCTGGACCCTTCCTTTGATCTTCTAAGAGATGACTTGGCTTGATTGGAGCTAGTGGATATCAAACCTTTGAATGGTATGTTTACTTGGAATAATAGGAGGCTCGGTGATGATGTCATTTTTGAAAGGTTGGACAAGTTTCTGGTTTCCAGCTTTTGGGTTGGTGACCAGTGGTTGTCAAGTTCAAAAAATTTGGACTAGCATGGATCGAATCATTGGCCAATTAAATTCTCTACCTGTCCAACTAGTTGCTCCAGCAAGCAAACTTTTAGATTTCAGCTTATGTGGCTGAGGGAGGAGAGGCTTCATGATTTGGTTTCTAGATGGTGGGTTGAGGAGAGGCCTACCTTTGGCAAAGCTATGTACTCCTTTATGAAAAGACTTCAATATATCAAATATAAGCTAAAACGATGGAATAGGCATCAATTTGGCAATGATTTTCAAGAAAAAAGGGCTGCTCCAGAATGCCTGGATTTAGTTACTCAACAGATTAGGGATCATGGTCTTTTTGTGGATTTGGACAGGTTGGGAGCTAATGTTGTTAAAGATCTTGAGGAATGGGAGCTCAGGGAGGAAATTTTTTGGAAGCAAAAGGCTCGCATTGAATGGCTTCAAGAAGGGGATAGGAATACTTCTTTCTTTCATAATTCGGTTAAGGACAGAAGGTAGGGTAATGTTATTCCCACTCTCTGCTCACCTGAGGGCTCTGTTCTTTCATCCTCTGTTGAGATTTCTAGAGAGGCTGTTCGTTTCTTTTCTACCCCTTTTTCTAAAGATACTCCTCCTGTCGAGGATGATGAAGCTTCTATCTTGTCTTGCATCCCCTCTCTAGTGACCATGGATATGAATGATTCCCTTATTAAACCTATTTCTCTGAAGGAATTGGAGGATGTTGTGTTTCAGCTGAAAAAAGGAAAGGCTCCAGGTTTTGATGGGTTTCCGGCTAAGTTTTTTCAGGAATTTTGGCAGGTGATCAATCTAGATTTGCTTGAGGTTGTTCAAGAGTCTTTAAGGAATAAGCAAATGTTGTGTGTTTTGAATGCCACATTTCTTGCTCTCATCCCAAAAAAGGAAGGGGCTGATTCTTTGGATCTTTTTTGACCAATTGCTTTGTGCAATGTGGTTTATAAAATTATTACAAAGTTAATTGTTGAGTCTCTTAAGCCCTGGTTGGATAAGTTGATTTCAAAGGAACAAGGTGGTTTTGTTGCGGGCAGACAAATCTTGGATGGTGTTGTTATTGCAGCTGACACTATTCATTCTATGGCCTCTTCTCGTGAAAAGGCTATGTTTATTAAGCTGGACATGGCCAAACCCTATGACCGTGTTAAATGGGATTTTTTGTCCAAGATTCTCAGGGCTTTTGGATTCAGCAGTGATTGGATTGATTGGGTCATGAGTTGTGTGACGACTTCTTCCCTTTTTGTAATCATAAATGGGGAGTCTATTGAGTTGTTTGGTGCGTCCAAGGGCCTTCGGCAGAGGGATCCCTTATCCCCATACTTATTCATCTTCATGGTTGAGGGCTTGGGGAGGTTCATTAAGTCTCATGTGATGAATGGGCTTATCCAGGGATGGAGATGAAGCAACTTCCAGCCCCCTCAATCTCATCTTCAGCTTGTTCACGACACTACTCTGATGGGTGTTGCTAGAGTGGTTGAAGCAGTTTCCTTGAGAAAGACCCTAGATTGTTATTTGGCAGCTTCGAGGCAAAGCATCAATGAAAGTAAGCCTTGTATTTACTTCTTTAATACCCCCACGCTTTTTCATCAACGTATTGCTAGGATTCTTCAATTTCAGGTGGGATCACTCCCTTTCATTTATCTGGGTGTCCCTTTGGTTGTTCGCCCACTCCCTAGGTGTTTTTGGCAAGATGTGATTGATAAATTTCGTAGTAGGAAGGTTTGTCATTGGACATATAGATGGTTATCTACAGCTGGTAGAGTTACTCTATTAAAATCAGTGGTTCAAGCTCTTCCTTTATATAGGTGCTTTCTTTTGACTGCCCCATCTAGCTTCATCAAAGATTTTGAGTGTCTTTGCGTCAATTTTTGTGGTTGGGTAATCTCCTTTCGAGGAAGTGGAGCTTTGTCAAGTGGGAAGTTGTTTGTCGGCCGAGACAAGAAGGTGGTTTGGAATTGCGTAGGGCGGATTGGAATGGTCAGGCCCTGGCGGCCAAGCTGTACTGGAGATGGTGCTCTCAACAACATCAATGTCGGGCCAAGATTCTTACCTTTAAATACCTGGGGGATGTGGACAATGCTAAGGTTCCTAGATTTAGCCTTATGGGAAAAGGTTCCATGATTTGGGATACTCTCAAGAGGGGGGCCAAGTTGGTTAAACAAGGCCTCTTTTGGATCTACAACCGTGGTTTTGATGCTCTTTTTTGGTATGATTCCTAGGATGGTTTCCCACCTATCATTTCCTCTCATCATCATCTGTTGGGTTTATGTAGGATTTTTGTTGAGGCTGGTTGGAGCAGAGTGATGGATTTTAAAGCCCCTCAGGCATTGGGGCAGGTAATTGTTTACAGGTGGAAGGACATGCATGAATGGCCTTTGGGTGGCTCTCTGGAGGATAGGATGAATTTGGCTTCCATTTTGGCTAATAGGCTTTGTTGCTCTCTTCTTGGCGGGATGTTCTTGCATGGGGTCCGAATCCAAAAGGGAAGTTCACTATTGCCTCAAGTTATCGGGTGTTGGATAGGCAAGCTCTTGGCAATGTGGAGGTTCCTTAGTGGAATCACATTTGGAATAAGTTCGCTTGGCCAAAGTGTAATTTCTTCTCTTGGCTGGTGGTTTATGGTAGATGCTTGACATGGGACAACCTTTGGAAGCGTGGTTTTCAGGGTCCTTCAATGTGTTTTTTATGTCTAAAGGATGTTGATTCAGCTTCTCATCTCTTCTTTCAGTGCCCCTTTGCCAAGACAATCTGGCATTTTTGGTGGGGGCCCTGGAATGTGCAGTGTATTCATTCCTCCTTTGTAACGAACACACTTGTACGATAAAATTAAAACTTTACAATTCATACATAAAAGTAAGAACAATACCATTTTGATTAAACAATTTCTTTTCAAAACATAAATAAGAAACATCTTTTGCATCTTTAAACTATTTCATTTCAAATGAAATTACAAAGCATGAAGAGAAACATACATACATAGCCCGTAGGCTTTTGACACCAATAGAAATAAGAAGGTCCAGGAATCCGTCCTGTCAAGCTTTGGAGCATCTGTCGGGTGTTCGTGGAGGAGAAACATCACTCGAGCGTTTTCCGCCAACCACGGACTTATAATGCGGTCCCTCGCACGATCATTTTTCAATGAACGGCCCTCCCTTCGAAGAAGAGATTGGTTGGGTAACCTTTAATGACTACCAACTGGACATAGTGCTGTGATTCTACAAAACTAGCTTTCGTGCTAACGGCAATTCACAAACTAGGTTGTATTTCAGAATCACGGTGAACTGACAGTGTAGTACAACAACTAAATGGTTCCTTACACTACTTTGGCCAAAGTGTTTACGTTCAACAAAGAACATAGGTCATATGTCACATTCACTAGCCAGGTTCAACTTGACTTAAGGCTATCTTAATTCTACGCGTAGGTTGGTCTATCGGGGTAGTCCGTACCCTAGACTTCCTACAACATTTTACTACTGGAATGATGAATCTATTAAACAAGATACTACAACTGACGCCCTAATTCAGGATATATACATCCTAGGGATACAATAACTTGACTAAGTTGATTGTATTAAGTTGTAGAGTATAACTTGCAAATATTCACGACTCAATCCTAGTAACTATTATTTATACACAAGCATATGCTCAATATATAGAGCCATTTAAACACAATGCAGATTGCTTTCCATTAACTAATGTAAAACGTGCACCAATGACAACAAAAGTCATGAAAAGACTACATTTATGATAATGGTTAAGAAACTGTTATTCTTTTTAATTCAATCTTTAAGACAATCAAACTCTTTTCTTTCCAGCCATGACTATAATTCAGAGACCTATCAGATTACTCTGGAATACTAGCTAAATATGTAAAGTAAGAGTTTAGCATGCCTGATTTAGCTTTTCCACAAGTTTGGAAGATAGCTCCTTCACTGGCCTTTACTCAGATCACTTTCAGCTTGGATTCTTGAAACCAAATACTCAACACAGTAAAAGGGCAATTCCTGATTACTCCTCTTCTATTCAAAGATTACCAGCAATTTCAAACTTCTGCTCTCTTGTTCAGAGAATACCTCACATTAACAAAATAACTTAGCAATTTCTCTACTATGGCGAATTCACTTTTTAGCTATAAAATGCTCAAGAAAACTTTGACTGTAAATTCGTGTGAGTAAGAATGCCAAACGCAGGTATATTTATAGGTTAATTTTAAAACTGATTTCCACCTTCTATGGCGCCAGAACTGCCAGCAGGTTGAAGAATGTTTCAAACTAAAAACGTGTATCAATATGGTGAGGGTTTCGACCTCCATGTTTGACAGCAAGAAGTTTATTTTATTTCGAAATTGTTCAGACTGTTAAAAACGTGACAACTCTCAATCTGGCGCGTTTTTACAGTTAGGTTAAATGCCAAGTTTCCCTTTCAGACTTTTTCCTTGCTCAAATGGTGTCCACATTTCATTCTTTTTGCAAAGCATGAAATATCTCATCTATTTTCTGACGCCTGGCCCTAGTCGCGCGATTTCTCTGCGCGTTTTTCATTTTCCTTCAGCATTTTCGCGTTTTTTCTTCTTTATTTCGCTTTGGTAAATCTTCAATATTTTAATAAAGTTTTCAAAGTAAATAAGACGCACTTGTTCAAGCTCAAATTTGAAGTTTAACATTTCAACGAATTCATTTGAGAAATCCGCTATTTTAAAGAAATTCGCGATTTTAAGAAATCCGCGATTTTTATGTTCTTCCCAGATTTGCATTCTTATTTATAAAAGTGTTTAAAATGTTTAGTTTACATTTCATTTGATCTTTTATTTAAATATATTTTATATATTCTATTAAAATACTTATATAATATAGTTTATGTATAATTATTTAAATTATCAATTTAAATAATATTGTATACATTTTAAACTATATTATATTAATGTTTTAATATAATATTAAATATATTGAAATACTTATCTTTATACTAATACATATATATTCATTTACATTATACATTAAACATGTAAATTTATATATATGTATTCGTATAATTTCAGAGGCAAGATATCGTTACAATATATAATTCATTTATC
>VDFB02105160.1:0-52168 GCA_007258455.2 Sequoia sempervirens | reverse complement strand
TTCTTCACGGATTTTGTCAAAGGCTAGCTTAATTTGTCTAGCTATCTCCTTATTATTATTTTTATCTGACATTTGGGTATAGAAGGCCTATAAGGGTATGAAAGAAATCCTTGCAACTAATGTATGAAAATCTTGGAAATTGTATAAACCAGCACCCATACCTTTCAATTAGCTCCTGGGCATTTCTAGAGATTCTGCACTGTAACCTCTCCTGAAGCAGCCTCGTGATGTACATGGTGAATGAATCATTGACACGTTTGTAATGGGTTGTGCTCGAAAGGTGCAACTGCGTACACGCCTCATGAATTTTGAATTGGTGAGAGCCGCAACCGATGGGTTCCTTGTAAGAAATCCCTCTGTACCTTGTCATTCGTGCCAACATATAAATTAGATAGGAGCTCATGTAAAACGTTTTAGTCCTCCGCAAACTCAGGAGCTGCTCATGTATATTGTCGCTGATCATCTCAGCCCAATTGACATAATCCTTGCCCTCCAACACCAGGTTGATGTAATAAAACATCCATGGCTCAAAAATGTAAGACTGTGGGCATCCACCAACCCTGCTCAGCAACATGATGAGATCACAATATTCCTGCTTCAAGTCCTCTGCTATGATCTGTTTCGGCAACTTCGTTCTTGAGGGCTTCGGAGTGCTCATCCAGTGAGTATTAATAGTGTCCATGCATCGTTCAAAGGCAGAAGCATACATACGCTCCGCTCGCTCCCTGGACTTGTAGATCATGTTTCTATGCACCGGGATCCCAAAAGCTTCACCAATGGCTGCCGGAGTGAGATTGGCAAGTACTTGGCCATCTGGTGACGTGATCGACCGGTGTTCTTTCTCGTAACAGTTGGCGCACTCCATAATCAACTCCGAACACTGAATAGCTGGCGGGAAACCAGCAGCTGCATATAATCCACTCCGGACGATGTTGTGCGAAGTGACCGAAGCCCGATGACTTCCAATCCCAAACAGCCTGTTCTTGAATGTTTCCAGGTTGACAGAGCCCAGGTTCGTATCCGTCAACTTGCCCAACTTTGAAATAAACTTTGACTCCGGCATGAACGTTTTGCTCAGCTTCTTGATCGTAGCCTGTCTTGAGGCACCATTGTCCTTTCCGGTTGTCCTCGCTTCAGCCATCTGCAACATAATAAACTTTTATCAGCAATCAGATTTAAATATAATAAGGCAGGATATAGGGGCTGCAGTTGAATTCTAGAAGCTGCAATAATTCTCGTTTGCAAACCTCAGCCTCTTCCTTGAATAAGTTCAAATTCCGACACTTAGAACAGATCTCTAAGTGAACTATGATGATTCTACTTCTCAATCAGCAAATTGAATGACTTTGTATCAGCAATCAACAATCTTAATTTCTACGTCTTTCACTTCAAACCAGCAATCGGCACATAACAAACTTCTTAACTTTGCACTTTAAACCATCAATCTTACACTAGCAAGTTCGTACTTTTAAAGTCCTCAATGTTTCAACCAATACAAGGCGTCCTTTCAAATCTACTCCAGCAACTTCAACTAAGCAAATCAGATTTCAAACTTCAATGCCAGCAAGGCCGTACTTTTCAATCTTTCAGCACTGGCGTACCTTTTTATGCTTCTTCTCAAAATACTTCTTCAATCAGCAATGGCGCACCACCCTCACGCCTCTAGCAACCTCAGCAAGGACGTCCCTCAAATGGCAACTCCCAAGCTTCAAGACGTCTTCTTCAACAAGTTCAACCTCTCAGCAAAATTCGAACTCCCTCAAACCTCAGCAACTTACTTCGATGCTTCAATCTCAGAGCAAGTGCGCTTTCTCCAGCTGTGAAAATGAGTGAAAAGCTTCTCCATTTTATAGCTAAAATTCAAATTCTAGAAGACGTTAATTTTAGCCAGTGCCATTAAACTCCACTACTCCACTTCAAGAATTCGAATTTTCCCTCTCTGGTTTTCTGACACTTGTCTCCAGTCGTCGGGAATATTATTCTTCTAGAAACTTGACTTTGACTGGCGTTTTGAATTCCTCTTCGAAAAATTTAATTTAACTTCATCATATTTTACTCACCAGCTGGAGCTCCGTCACTTAAATTCGAAATCTTAACTCCATCATCAACTCTGGAAAATTCATCTTCGAAGAATTTAATCAAAATTATCTAAGCAACTGACTTCAGATTCATCGTTCGAAACAAATTCATCTTGAAAACACATTTTATCAAATTTACCTTAGAAAATTTAAAATTCTTCCTTAGGAAAATTCACAATTCAAGCACCGATTAAATTCCTTACTGAAAAAGTGTCGGCGAAGCTTGAAAGATTTAGAAATCCATTCATCATCACGAACGTCCAGTACCCAGAAGCAAATTTTCGTCAGAATGTCTCGAATTCATGGGTACCCAACGAACGGGTTCATTTAATTTTTCGAATTTTGAACCTTAGAAAAATATCATTTTCATCATCTAAACTCGTTCTTCGCCTGTGATCACTCTGCGTTGCTCTGACTTCTTGGAAAAAAATTGAAGAACTTGAAATATCATTGTTTCTGACCCCATTACTGAGAAGAGTTGCTCGTGCTCCGGAAAATTCATCAACTTGGAGCTCTAGGCGCATTTTCTAAGAAAAATAATTTTCCTTAGAAAATATTTTAAAATCTTCTTGCACTTTCGAAATCTTTCCTTAGAAAAAATTTGTTGATCGCCAGTGGAGAGGAACTTTCACTTAGAAAATTTTTATTTGTTCCGGCATGCCTTGCACATTTCATCTTCACTCCACACTACACACTTGGAAAATATTCATTAAAAGCCCAACGCCTAGGCAAATTTTAAACACTTAGAAAATATTTTATTTCTACCCAAGGCGCCTAGCACTTGCCATTTCATCCTTAACGACTTCAAATATCTTTGAAAAAATTTCCAACACCTTATAACTCCCTTACTCTAGGCGCACACTTAACATAGCGTTTTATTCTCCATACTTCCAAATATTTTCCAACGCCTAGCATTTTATCCTCAACGCCTAGCAAGATTTCACTAAGGCCCACCACCTTGGGCGCATTCTAAGTGTGGAGGAGGATAACGTCCACCTTTTACCTTGAGTTTACCACGCCTAGGTAACATTTTCACCTTGTTTACCATTCGCATTTACCACTTACACTTCAAACATGGGCGCATTTCCTTGAGAGAGAAGGATGGGCGCATTTTGACCCCTGAGGCGGATTTCTCATACTTAGAAATTTTTTCAACTTTCCCTCTTTCACTTTGGGCGCATTTGGACCCCTGAGCAGGATGAAATTCTTTGACTTTTGTTTGACTTTCCTGTCTTGGGCGCATTTTGATGTGGCTGATGGATGAAGTTTCTCCAACGTTTTTAGGTGACCTTTCACCTTCCAAACTTTGTCCTTACATGCATGATTTGGGCGCATTTTGATGAGAGAGAAGGATGGGCGCATTTCCTCTTGTGTGAAGGATGAAAATCAACCTTGGGCGCATTTCCTTGAGGGTGGCGGATTTTCCTATTTGACTTTTCTTTGACCACCTTGTGAACTGGGCGCATTTTCATGCTTGTGAAGGATGGGCGCATTTTGACCCCTGAGGCGGATTTCTCATACTTAGAAATTTTTTCAACTTTCCCTCTTTCACTTTGGGCGCATTTGGACCCCTGAGCAGGATGAAATTCTTTGACTTTTGTTTGACTTCCCTGCCTTGGGCGCATTTTGCCCTGTGTGGTGGATGAACTTGCATCTTGAAATTTTTTATGCCTCTTCATCAATCTGGGCGCATTTTGGCATGCCTGCTGGACGAGACTCCAGACTTAGACAAAATTTTCATCATCCTCGCCAGCCTACGTGCCCTGCTATTTATAGTAAGTTCTCTGTATTCGCGCCTCTGAAGCTCGGAATGGCCTGAAATTTTAAACACAGCTTCTTCATAACCTTTTCAACCTGTCGACACTGCAACTTTTAGTCACCCTGCTATTTAGAGCCTGTTTCTGAGGGTGGCTTACTAAAAATAGTAAGCTCTTGATTCTGATAGCTCCCAAGCTCGGATCGAGTTGAAATTCGGATGAGGCGATCCTCCTCTGCGTGACTGGCGACAGCATGCAAGCTGATTTACTATTTTTTTTTTGCTTACGTTCCAATTTGACTTTACTATAAATAGTAAGTGCTCCGTTTGACCTGAAATTTCACCAGCAGATAGCCTGAAGGACGCTGATCGCAGTGGTTTACATCGGTTTTCGAAGATTTTGACTTTTGATGCCTATTTTTAGGCTCCGAAGCTGGAAACCCTAACTTGTACTGCATGTGTATCAAAAGATCTCCGTTTGTTTTCGTTTCTGTGGCATTGCGATCAGCTCATGAATCTGAACTACTGGGTGGCGGCTGCCGGGACATACCTGCTAAAAATAGCAAGTTCCTTACTAGGTGAGAATCCTTGTTTGCATGTCACACCATCGCGAAGCTCTCGAAAAACCCATCAGGAATCACCTGACATGCAAAGAAAAGCTCGACATGCAAACCCTAAAAATAGCCTCGGAAGGGTGAATCCTGAAAGTGGTCATCTCGATTTGCATGTTATATCACCGCGAAGGTCTCGAAAAACCCAGAAGGAATATCTAGACATGCAAAGAAAAACTCTGCATCTGGACCCTGAATTCTGTCCTGGAAGCCGGACTGCTAAAAATAGTAAGTTGTCCAATTTTGCTCAAATTTGGCATGCAAGCAGTCTGATGTACTCTGAACGCTGTGTGATGATCGGAATCTCAAAATAGCTGACAGATTGCCCAGGATTGCAGACCTACTAAAAATAGTAAGTATCTCGGAATCTGATGAAATTTGGCTGGAAGCCTGCTGGATGTCTACTGACAACATTGCTAAGTTTAATTTTCAATTTACTGGCCCTACTTGACCTTGACTTGACCAAAAATGATGAAACCCTAATTTTAGAATTGGCCAATATTTTCACGTTTAAGCTCAATGATGACACAACCCCCCCCCCCGAAAGACGGACACCAGAAAAGAGACAGAGCGAGAGAGCGAGGAAAAACCCAAGCCAAAAGACCGGAACGGAGCAAGAATAAGGGGGTCCCCATCTGAATGGGGCGATGTGTGAAAAGGTCACAACAGTTAGCTCTTACAATTCATTCCAAACCAAATACATATTTGTTGTTACAACTATTAATGTGATATAAAGCTGCTTAAAGCACCCTAAATGAACCCCCAACTTAGGAAACTAACCACCCAGCATCGTAATATAAAATGTACCTTAGAATATGGCAAATGGAAGGCTGATATAAGTCTGAAACTTCACTGCAGCAGTTTGGATAGTGAGATAAATGACTTAGGAAACTTCACTCAGCTACCTCCAAGGTGCCAAAATGATCACCAACTATATTAGCACTCAAACAACCAACTGAGAGAATCCCTTGAAAAACCTCCTATAGAACCCACAAATCCCAAAAAATCCCTTCAACTATGTAAGATTAGTATGCGGAGGCCAATCAAGAATAGCCTTGATCTTTTCAGGATCAACACTTACTCCCTTAGCGCTGATTATGTGTCCAAGATATAGCAACTCTGACATGCCAAACTCACACTTGGACTCCTTAGCAAACAATGACTCACTCTCTAGGATGCTTAAGACATCATCCAAATGCCTCAAATTCTCCTCCCATGACCTACTATAAATAATTATATCATCAAAAAATATCAACACAAACTTATGCAACTACTTGCTGAATATCCTATTCATGCATGACTGGAAAGTAGCAGGAGCATTAGTCAATCCAAAGGGTATCACAAGGAACTCAAAGTGTCCATAATGGCATCTAAATGCCGTCTTCTCAATATCCTCCTCTCTAACTCCGATTTGATGGTACTCAGATCTTAAGTCTATTTTAGAAAAATGGACTGCTCCATGTAGCTCATCTATCTATAGGATGGGGTATCTGTCCTTGATGATCTTCTTGTTTCGTACCCTATAATCTATGCACATACACATAGTCTCATCCTTCTTCTTCACTAGCACCACAGAAAAAGAAAACAAACTCTTACTCTGTCTAATGTGTCCCATGTCCAGAAGCTCCTTAATTGTTTTCTCAATTTCATCCTTCTGCCTCTTCAGATGCCTGTATGGTTTAGTAATGACGAGCTTAGCCCCCTCCTCCAACTCAATCACATGCCCAATGCCTCTATTAGGAGACCTACCTAGAGGTATCTTTCCAAAGACTGTAATGTCCCCTTCTCAAACCTGATTGTTCCAGTGACCGTTGGCCTTTTCGTTGGGAACCCGAAGGCTAGTCGGAAGGTTAAATTAGGGTTTCCTAATTTTGAGGAGGTCATTGCTCAGAGATGATGGATTCAATGGCGGTTTCTTTCTGGGTTTTCAGAGAGCTTCGCAGTGGTATGTTCATCTCAGCATTCAGAGCACTTTTTGGAATTTACTATTTTTAGTAAATTCTATTTTTGGCAGCTTTCTAGATGTGTTCAGCTCGGTTGACTCCCTGCTTCAGTTGGTCAGTTGTTTTGCTCAGTTTTGACTTCAGGGCCTTGTCAAAAGGATAAGTTAAGTCATTTAATTAAAAAAAGTCACGTTTTAATTATTATAATTGAACGTTGACCCTTGGCTTAGACTTAATGACTTAATGTGTTTTTAAAAAGTGGTCTTTGAGGGTGGCGCCCTCATTGAAGAGATTATTTTAATTATTTCCTAAGTCAAAGCAAGGTTTGAAGGGCGTAATTATCAAAGTTGATATTCATTTAAAATATCATTTCTTAAGACTTGAAGAGAAAGTGCGCCCATCCTTGAGGAGATTGGGTTTTGACCTAAAAGCTGATTTTAGGGTTTTTGCGAAGTCAACTGAAGAATTATAAAGAGGAGTCTTGGTGCATCATTTCGGACATCTTTGGACGACTATACTGTTATGCTGCCGGATTGGCTCTGGGACTGCTTCGAGGAATGAAGGCCTCCTAGCTTGGGCATCACTTCGTGTTTGCAAGACAACATCTAGTGGTGAATCATTGTACTGTGAGTTGCATTTAGTTTGTGTTTTGTTCTCAGCTCATTGCATAGTTAAATCAGATTGGCATATTAGTGTTTCAGCATTTTGCATTGTTGTAGACAGCAGTTTCATGTTTTTATTCATCTATCAAAAAATACAAAAATAGTAGTTCTGGGTATTGCATTTATAGTTGTGTTTAGGGGAGGCGAATGTTTGTCTCAAATCTCAGATTTTAATGTGTTGTATTTAATTTTTAATGCCAAGTCGAATTCTTCAGCTGGGCCGTACCTTTCAGCCTTCTTGGAATTCGTGCATTAATCATTGGGGATAGTTTGATCTGTTTTTAGAGTCTTTGTTGAGTCGCCATCATTGCTAGGGCATTTTGCATCCTGTTTCGTGTTAATCGGATGATTATTGAGCAAGTTATGAACATTACCTTGAATTTGTAAGTTGCTGGTTACTCTTTTTAAAGTGCAGATCTGTCAAAAAACAGTATACAGAAATCTGCTTTCCTGATTTGTGGTTTGGACACTGTGATCACTTAAGGATTGTAGCTGATTCATTATTGAATGTACTATTTGATAAGTATCTTATATCTTGACATTGCAGGCAATAATAATCTTTGTAAACTGGCAGTAGTACTGACCAGTGTTCTTAAAATTGCTTTGTCTCGATTTGTAATACTCATTCTTATCCTCAGTATTAGTTAAGATAGTTATAACTCCGCCCTATGGTAGCTACTCTCCCATCTTGGGTCAGCAAGCACATTCTGGGTGTTGAGTGTTTTTCAGCTTCAGCATTTCTCTTTCAAAGTTGTGTTATTGTAATCACTCCGTCATATGGTCGCCCCTCACTCCACATTGGATTGGGTAGCACATACTTGACGTTGAGTTCTTTCTGCATTTAGAATAGAAGACCCTCTGACCAATGCTCGCCATCATCGGCGCCATTCTGGTTAGAGTTACAGCATAAGCAGTTCAATTTAGATCCTCTGACCAATGCTCGCCATCATCGGCGCCATTCTGGTTAGAGTTGCTTTCTTGCACGTTTTGGGTTTCTCCTCTAACCTTAACGGGTGCACTGCTTTGTAATCTGTTAACTGAAAAACGAAAAAATTTGGCTCGGAATATTTCAAAGACCTTGCTTTGCTTGGATAGAAAAGCTTGAATGTCTGGAGGATAAGAGTGCTTCTCCTCTTCTGTAACTGTGGGCATAACTACACACTCTACTGCCCACTCTACCTAATCATGCCTGAATAGCCTCTCTATGTGTTTGAAAGAAACTACCCGAGGCCCTTCATTGGATATCCCCTCAAGACAACATTCCTACCCTCTGATTTAAACTTCAGCTCCATAGTCTAAAAATTAAGTGTGATCTCACCATGGGAATGTAGCCACTGAATACCCATCACAACATCTATATCTCCAATGCTAACCACATAGAAGTCATCCTTTACTTCATCGTTACCCAACTGAAGGCTAAGTTGGGGAATCATCCTAGTGCATGTAATGGTAAACCCATCCGCAACCATCACTCTAAAGCCATCAACCTCTTGCGTCTAAAGACCCCTACGTGCTACAAGTCCCTCATCTATGAAGTTATATATAGCATCAGAATCTATCAAAGCAATCAAGCACCAGAATCTATCAAAGCAATCAAACGCTGCCCATTAAGAACTCCTCTGATGTGCAAGGACTCGTTCTTTTGGAAGCTATAAAGTTGGGAAAGCTTCCCCTCCTTGGCCTCTTCCTTCTCAGACTCCTCAAAAGACTCTTCTTCCTCTTTCTCTGTTGAATCAAATTGTTGGTTTGATTTTTCTAATGAAAATTCCTCTACTGAATAGTACTCAATCCTGTTTACTTTTCCCTTAGTCGCACATTTATGACTTGGGTTCCAAGGCTCCTTACATGAGAAACATAAATTCTTCCTCAAGTCATTCAAGGTGTCACCATCAAGTCTTGTGACTAATCTTTTTTGCAGATTGGTGTCCTTTGTAAATGGTCTTTTGTCTTTCTTGTGTAAAAATGGTTTGGATTGAAATTAAGATTTAGGGGCAGCCCACTCCATACTCTTTGCTTTTTTCATGGCTTCTTGCAAGGTGGGAGGGTCAAATGCCTTAATCCATCCCTTAAGTGGCTCCATAAGTCCCTCACTAAATAAAACCACCAATCTTCTCTTTGTAATCCCGGTGACCATCACTGAAAGCCTCTAAAACTATGCTATGTAAGCCTCCACAATGCCATTCTACTTCAACTAGGCCAACTCTCTGAAATGTAACTCAAGATCCTTCTTGTCAAACCTCTCGATGAGCTTAGTGGTAAACTCATCATATGAAGTGATAGACCTGTGACCCAAAGTGATAAGGCCATGGTACCACCACTCGTGAGCTACTCCATCAAGGTGTAGAATGGAAAACTTTACTGCTTCATCCTCAGTCATAAGTCTAAGGGCTAGATAGTTGTCCAACTTTTGTACCCATTCCTAGCTGTACACTCATCACTACTATCATAATGAGCAAGTGTTACTAAAAATAGAAAATTGCTAAAAATAGCATGTCCAAATGCCAAATTAGCCCAAACTGAGATGTAGCTCTACTTACTAAAAATAGTCAGTGCTAAAAATAGTAATTACTACCCACCAAGTATCTCAAAAAACCCAAAAAAATCCTAAAACCACTTTGGTAAGCCTCTACAAAAAACCCCTAAAAGTGCTGGCAAGAATCCCCAAGAAACTTGGAATGCCCTAAAATGCCTCTAAATAGCCTATGGGACTCCAGAAATAGGCTAACATTCACTGATAGGCTTAGGACTAAAAAGGGGACATTACAAAGGTGATGCATATCTTTTCATAGACAAGACCTATAAACCCTATAGGTGCCCCATTTACCCCACTTAGTATTTTCCATGAGTATGGTGATCTTATGAAATTGAAAGGAAGTCCATTGGCATAAATACAACGTACAATGTGCTCATCAACATTGTTCCTCTCCTCATTCTACTATGCCCTTTCTCTTGCAACCTTAGTTCATTTGTTGGAAAGAGAGGGGTTAATATCTTCCTCTTAAGATGATGTTGCAAGAAATGGGTATATGGCAGCCACTATTGGAGTAATTGATGATGACCCTTTAAGTGGCCTATGAGATTCTTTCTTGGTCAAAGGATGTGACTTTGATCTAGGATTTTTGTCTAGACTTTCTTTCTCTTTCTTTTTTATATAAGCAAGAAATAGTCCCTTTGGCACCCATTTTAGCCCATACCACCGTAAGCTCTAATTTCTTGGTCAACAATTGCACACAAGTGTTTTTCACCCAAATATAGGAGCTCCTATACTCATTCCAGCATTAGTTAGTGCTAACAATAATCATTACCTCCAACAAGCTACTCAATCATCATTACATGTCACCAAAGCGATGAAAATTGGTCAACCTTAAAAGTTAGCCAACCATTGGCCCACAAAGCTATTAAGTTTTAGATCAGATATGCAAAGCAGAAAGAAACATAACACAGAACAGAAGACAAAGCAAATTATCCTGGGAAAACCCTTCCACTCAAGGGAAAAACCCAGCAGGAATTTAATCAATTATAGATTAAATACAATAGTGCAGAAATATCACTCCAGAATCAAGCCTAGAAAGGAAAAATATAACAAAATAATCCAGCACTGTAGATAGTGTGAATTTTCAAGCAACAAGGAATAAACAAATCTCCTTCTTGAATGTCGAACTTGCTTCTGTAGATCAGAAAAATCGAATTGTTGAATTGAATGAATAATGAGGAGAGTCTCTCTCCTATATATACCAATCTAGGTGTCAATCTCCTCTTGAGCCGACCTAGAAGATTCAATATTTGTTTATGATAAATAGGCCGACTAGCCTTATGTAATTATTCTTTTGGGAAATACCTCCCGCAACTACTTAAAACACTAACACTCCCTCTTAGCTAGAGAGGTATTCACAGATATCTAATCATGGATTCTCTCAACATGACGTCAACAATGGCTACACCCAATTGTGGGAAACACAGCTCAGTCTCAAAGATGTGATCTATACAAGGGTTTTCACCTCATATTTCTCAGTCTCAAAGAAATATACTCTACAAGGGCTTTCACCTCTTATTTCTCAGTCTAAGAGAAATATACGCTACAAGGGCTTTCACCTCATATTTCTCTGTCTCAGAGAAATATATGCTACAAGGGCTTTCATCTCACATTTCTCTGTCTCAGAGAAATACACACTACAAGGGCTTTCACCTCATATTTCTCCGTCTCAGAGAAATATTCACTACAAGGGCTTTCACCTCATATTTCTCCATCTCAGAGAAATATACACTATAAGGGCTTTCACCTCATATTTCTCCATCTCAAAGAAATATACACTACAACAGTTCTTAATGATGTTGTGACACCCACTCAGTGAGGGAGTCATTTTCCACATCCTTTGTAGCCTCTGTTGGTTTGTCAAACTCCCTCTAAATGTCATTCCACCTCCATGAAGTATCCTTTAGATCTCCTGAAGGTTTCCTCCTCTTCGAAGTAACTAGTCGTAATGACAATCTGTATAGGCTCTCCTGACAAATATCAATCACATGAGCTGAATTTATGTTGGAGTTCTTCGGCCATGCAAGAACCTTTCCAAGAGTTGAAGTTTGAAGCTCCATCAAGCCTATCTTCTACCTTGACACCGGTCACCATCTTTTTTTTCTTAGTAACTTCCCTAAAGACTTGTCTTCTACTCAAAGTTGAAAGCAGTCGTAATTATGTATAAAATACGGATGTTGGATCTGCCCTAGATCCCTTCAAGGTATTCGACAAAATTTGCTCACTACACAAATATGCTTTGAATTTCTACTCACTTAACCTACACTCAGATTTGCAATTTGATATTCAATAAATACTTTCAAATCTGAACTTTATCTTCAATAGGACTACTCAAAAGAAATCCGATTTCTGCCCTTAAATCTGCTTCTTAGGTCTGCAATAATACACCGTCAAAGTCTGCTTATATTCTCCATGATTTTAGCTTCAAAAAGGTCTAAAACATACTGCTCACAAGTCTTCTCAAGTTTACTCCAAAACTGCTTTAATGATTGCTCCAAAAACACTACGAAATATGCTCCAAACTCGCCTTATATATCAGCACCAAGACTGCAATTAGATCTGCTCTAAAATAGGTCAGAGATATGCACCAAAACCACAACAAATTCTGCTCCAAATCAGACTGGAGGTCTGCTCCTTGTCACCTTATATATCTCCTCTAATATGCCACGCATCTTTCTATCTGCTACTCTTTTTCTGCTGAGGATCTGCTCTTGATGTAGGAATAATGTTCAATGAATTGCTTAGTTAAATCTGATCAGATATTCCTAAACCTTGCTTTGATACCATGTTAAGTTTTAGATCGGATATGCAAAGCAGAAAGAAACATAACATAGAACAGAAAACACAGCAAATTATCCTGGGAAAACCCTTCTACTCAAGGGAAAAACCCAGCAGGAATTTAATCAATTATAGATCAGATACAATAGTGCAGAAATAACACTCCAAAATCAGGCCTAGAAAGGCAAAATATAACAAAATAATCTAGCACTGTAGATAGTGTGAATTTTTTAGCAACAAGGAATAAGCAAATCTCCTTCTTGAATGTGAATCTCCTTCTTGAATGTTGAACTTGCTTCTATAGATCAGAAAAATCGAATTGTTGAATTGAATGAATAATGAGGAGTCTCTCTCCTATACATACCAATCTAGGTGTCAATCTCCTCTTGAGCTGACCTAGAAGATTCAATATTTGTTTATGATAAATAGGCCGACTAGCCTTATGTAATTATTCTTTTGGGAAATACCTCCCGCAACTACTTAAAACACTAACAAAAGCTACAACCCCCAGCCACTCTAGTCTATGCCTATATCTACATGTTTCAAAATAAACTAATTTCAGAAAAATACTATAACTTAATCCTAGGCTTCCATTACCTATTAAACAATGAATGACAAATTAAAAAACAATAATGAATTATTGCTTTTATTTAAAAAAATCTTGTGGAGCTTGGAAAGAATTTTTTTTAAAAACTTAGAAAAAGAAAAAAATACCTTAGATGAAAATTCTCTTGATGTAAGCTCCTTGATCTTCCTAGCACAAATCTAAAACTCCTGGAGGCATAGGAATCACAATGGCACAACATTTGAACTGAAATAACCCCCTCAATATTTTTTCAATTTTTTCATCAACAATATCACCCGTCAGCATTAGCAAAACCAAAACCAGCACTAAAATGTAACCCTACACTAAGAATGTACACCAAGATTCCAATGACGAGCGACGTGTGAGCATATGGTGTCAGGGATCGTTAGCTTGTAAACTGAAATGATAGAAATACAAATTATGCAACTCAATCACTTATTCAGCGAGAGTAGATTGACAGCTCAACCAATCAGCAATATGAGAAATGCAAGTATAGAAAAGTAAAGACGGCAAGGCCTGTCTCTTCCAGCAAACGGTGGGAATGAAAGTGCTTATGCAAGAAAGTAAATAAGGCGGCGAGGCCGGCCTTTTTCCACTAATAGTGGGAATATGTGTTACACGGGGACGCGTCCCCTGCCACAAAACCCCCTGTACCCGTCCCCATCCGTCCCGAGGACGGGGGGACGCATCGAGGACAGTCCTCGGCCGTCCCCGAATCAGAAAAATGCACAAGAAACGGAGGGGAACGTTTTCTCTTGTCTGGGAACAGTCCCCCATCCCCGGGGACGGCAAGGGACGTTGGAAACGTCCCTCGCTGTCCCCGGGGTTGGCTAACTGTCCCCCACATATATGGAGCTCCAGAAAACTAAAAAACATAAAATTTTGTTTTTAAAAAGATTTTATATTCCTTTTGTGGGCATTTGTGTTAAAGTTTAAAAGCAAAAATTTAAATGAAACTTAATAAAGTTTCATAAGCATTTGATTCAATGATATTATGACATTATTTGGCTCTCACGGCAAGCGACGGCAGGGGCGACGACTTCACACAGCACGGGAAAATCTCTACCTCAGCTCAGTCTAAACAATTTTATGGCATTTTGCTCCTATGTTTGGGCATTTAATAGACGTTTTTGCATTTTAAAGAGGCATAAAACAAATTTCTTCAAGTTTTTGTTTCTCATGCCTAGGGTAAAGTCGCGGCTAGGCTCTATTTGACTGCGTTTTTTTCTTCACTTAGGCTGCATTTTGTTTGTGTTTGGGATGCCTTGAGGAGTTGGGAGTTGCATTTACTTAGTTCCATTTCCTAACACTTCCAGGTTTGAGATTAAATTTAAATAATTTTTTTGCTTCTGTATTATGATATTATCTTTATCAATTTTTTTAATTTTTAATAATAATTTTTGCTTTTATTTTCATTTTTTGTTTTCAATGTTGAATGGTTCATTGATTAAATGATTTGGTATCATTTTTACAAACTTTCAAATTTTCAGCCAGCATACAAACTTCATATTTTAAAAAATAAAGAAAAAAAGCCATACAAATTTCAAAATGAGCAGCAACAGCAGTGGCAGTGACAGCCATGAGGGTGAGGGTAGTGACAGTGAAAATGAAGTTCAAAGAATGTCAATAGACCCTTCTTCTACCTCTGAAAATCCAACCCATGCTTCTTCAGACCATTTTGCATGCCCTATACCCACTCTTCAAAGGTTTGCAAAAGGCCCTTTCAACCACAACAAACCATTGCGTCAGTTTTCCACAGATGTGACTGTCAACAAGAAAAAAAATTCAAGGGGCAGCAGGAAATGGCTTTATCATGTTTGTAAATCTAATTACTATGGGAGCTATACTAGGATTAGAGGCCATCTAGTGGGTGACTGTGGAAAGGGTGTTAGAGTTTGTACAACAATAACATTGGAGTAGCAACTTCAATTTGCAAAGTTGGTTGGCTGTAGTGATGACCAAATCATTACCATTCAAAATAGAAAACGACCATTAGCTGATTTGCAAGGCTCTTCCAATGTATTAGTTTCAGAGAGTTGTGATAGAGGGAAGAAGAAAGCAAGTGAGAAAACTTCAATCATGGGGTTGATGAATACGCAAAAACGTGAGCAAGCTGATGATGTAGTGGCCAAATTCCTTTATGCACATGCTCTTCCATTTCATTTGGAAAGGTCAACTTATTTCAAAACTATGTTGAAAGAAATATTGTCAGTTGGACCCTCTTATGCACCCCTTGGAGAACATAGATTGCGTACCTCCCTCCTTGACAAACAATATTCAAAAGCTACCTTGTTGATGGAGGAGATGAGGCAGACATGGCTTTGGACTGGTTGTTCCATTGTCATGGATGGGTGGACTAATATTCGACATAGGCCACTCATTAATGTTATTGTTACATGCCCTGCTGGTTCATACTTTGTTTGAGCTATTGATTGTTCTGGGAAGCGTAAGAATGTTGATTTTCAGTTTGGCATTTTGAGGGAGGCTGTAGAGGAGGTTGGGCCTTCTAATGTTGTGCAGGTTGTGACAAATTTAACTTGTGTTTCTAAGCTAGCTGGTTTGATGATTGAGAATGCTTACAAACATATTTTTTGGACTCCATGTTGTGTACATGCTTTGAATAATGCTTTGAAAGACATTGGAAAAATAGATTAGGTGAGGGCAGCAGTTGCAGAGGCTAGCGGCATACAAATGTTTGTATGCAACCATCACACTTCACACAAACTATTCCGGTCTTATTCAAAGAAAGAATTCCTCAAACCAGTTGAGACTAGATATTCTAGCTACTATATTTTGCTGGAGAGGATGTTGGAGGTCCAAGATGCTCTGCAAGCCATGGTTGTTTGTGCAGATTGGAAAAGGTGGAATCTGTCGAAGACAAATGAAGGCAAGGAAATGAGAGATAGAGTACTTAGTGAAACTTGGTGGGCCACTATCAAGTAAGAAATCTGAAAATTTAAATTGTTTTCGAAATTTTGAATTTGTTACACTTTGTTTTACTTTGTAGTTTGTATTTTA
Source organism: Sequoia sempervirens (assembly GCA_007258455.2). Taxonomy (NCBI): domain Eukaryota; kingdom Viridiplantae; phylum Streptophyta; class Pinopsida; order Cupressales; family Cupressaceae; genus Sequoia; species Sequoia sempervirens. The sequence goes on along the minus strand of VDFB02105160.1, from coordinate 36,203 downwards.
AAAGTTCTAATATTTAATTTGTTGCTTGTAGGTATATTTGCTCTTTCATATCACCAGCTGTGAGGGTAATTCGGTATGCAGATACAGACTCTCCTAGCTTGGGAGAGATATATGAGACTTTTGATAGCATGCTTGACCAAATGTAGCAAGCTATTTGTCAAAAGGAACCTAAGTTGAGATTTTATGAGGACCATATTAGGCCTATTGTGACAAAGAGGTGGAACACAATGAATACCCCTCTTCATATGCTTTCCTATGCTCTTAATCCGAAGTGGTATGTACCTAGACTTGGCTGAATGCTTCCTTCTGAGGATGACAAGGTGATAGAGGGGCTTACAACAGCGCTTCGTAAAATGTATACCGATGAGCTAGCAACCATTATTAGAGAGCAGTGGCTTATGTTTGCTGATCTTCAGGGTCCTACATTCAGCAAACCAGAGGCTAGGACAGATAGGGCCACCATTGCACAGAACAACCCCATTGGATGGTGGAAATTTCATGGGAAGGACACACCGGATTTGAAGCAATTTGCCATTCGTTTGCTCTCATAGATTACTAGTTCCTTTGTTGTAGAGAGGAATTGGTCCACCTATGGCTTCATCCACTCCATTAAGAGAAACAGGCTTACTTCAAAATGAGTTGAGAAATTAGTTGCAGTTCATAGTGCCTTGAGACTTCAAGACTATCAGACTACTGAGTATCGGCAAACTCCAGCAGCACAATGGGATGTTGATCCTAAGGACGTTAGGAAAATTGATGAGGATGAGGTGCAACCAGGATTGGTCGGGCTACCATTGGATGATCCACTCTTGCCAGAAGATGATAGTGACTTAGATAGTTCTGAGTCTTTTGATATTGATAGCCCGAATGAGGCTTAATTTCATAGATTGTTGGACAATGTATTTAGTACTTTGATTTTCATGTTTGAACTTTGAGACTTTTGGATGCATGTTTGAAACATTTGAATATTGATAGACCATGGTTTTATTGACGTTTGATATTGCTATGATAAATTTTATAATGCTTTAAAGTTTAATGACATTTATTATGTTGTTATGCTACTACTCTCATGATTTATTTATATATTGATATTTTTGTTAGCAATTATTAATTTATTGACATATATCTCTCTTTCCCTCTCTTTGTCTATAATATATTAATAAATTTTCAAAAAATCATATATATATATGTATTTTGTATGTCGCCGTCCCCTACCGTCCCCTAAAAATGGGCCCCTAGGAAACGTCCCGAAAACGCGTCCCCAGCCATCCCCGTTCCCAAAAGGTCGTGGAACACAGGTGGGAATACAATAGTAATTGCAGAAAAGTAAAGGAACTGATCAGTACTACCGATTCAGCATTACAATATGAAATATAATCTGCAAGACCAAGTGTTATTGCTGTCCAAGTAGCTGCAAATGATGTTATATGTTCTCTAAACTTCACAAGACTCACAACTATGAAAAACACACCCAGAACCCAACTTCTAACAATCTGATATATAAAACTAGCAAACTGAATAACATAGACCAGCAGGAAAAACCACGCCTAAAAGCTCATAACTCACCCAATACTCCTCCAAACAACCTGAAACAAGATGCAAATGAAGCCTAAAGAGAAGGCGTCCAAACCAAGACCAAGAAACAGCTGCAAACATAAACTATTATTTAAAGCATTCTTCCCAAGACACTCCCAAGCATGGTACAGCCTTCAAGTGGGGCGACCTTGCAAGATAAAATCATAGACACCACCAAAAAATCTACAAATTAGCAGAATGAGGCGCCCAAAGTAGACTAATCCAAGGAGCCAACACCGAGAGCCAACAAAAATACCTCCAAAAAGTTATGAGTGAAAAGAACCTACAGCCATACAAGAAACCAGCAATACAAAACTTCAAATAACATCATCTTAATAAGCCCAATCTGCTCTTCAATGTAAAGAACAGTCTTCATCTTAGCTAGTTGCTATCTTTCAAGTACGAAACTAAGCTTTGCTAGGAGGTTTGCATTCCTCGAAGCGAGAGAGTTACCATTCCGGTAGCACTTCGTTATAAAATTCATTGGATGGCTAACAAAGAGCCCAGCACTCTTATTTATAACCTTTTTTCACCTCAAATTCAAAATCACTTTTCCCTCCAAAAGGGATGCCCCAAATGAAACTCACATTCACCTACATTTGCATTTTCATTTAATCTTCACTAGCCTCCTTGACTTGGCGTCCAAACCATATGAGGAAATATAACTTAATAAAATGCAAATATTCATAAGCTAGGCATCCAAAATATTAAGTGAAGAAACCTTATAAAAATCTCCCATTATGAAAATAACTTATCTCTCCAAATAGGTGTCCTCCAAGCCTTAGCAACATTTTTCACTTAAAATATAAATTCAATCAAAATACTGAATATACCAAAAATGAGCTCCAAGAGTGCGGGAGACCAAACTGCACAAACTGACTTGCATGAAATAGCCTCTGAACTAGCCTACTGAAACCCTGCTAAAAACAGCATATACTAAAAATAGTGTCCAAATGCATTTTAACCACATTTTGAGCAGTCATCGCAACTTACTAAAAATAGTAACTCCAGAAAAGTCCTTTGTTTCAGTTGCATGTCACACCAGTGCGAAGCTCTCTGAAAACCCAAAAGGAATCCAGAATCCAAACTGCAAAACTTCAACATGCAAGCCTCCAAAACTGCCAAAGCATCCTCCTATAAAACATGTCACTCCACTACGAAGCTCTCTAAAAACCCAAAAGGAATCCAAAATCCAAACTGCAAAACTTCAACATGCAAGCCTCCAAAACTGCCAAAGCATCCTCCTATAAAATAGGAAACCCTAATTTTGCACCTAACTAGCCTTCGAGCATCCGGGAATAGGCTATCAATCAATGGAAAGTGTAGTGCTAAAAATGGGGCATTACATGAACACAAATAAACCTTGCAGCCTTGAGCAATGACTAGAAACAAAGTTTTAGGTGAGTGAAGAATGAGAAGTAAGAACATATTTATGCTTTTGTTTTGTGTTCTTAGGAATTTAGAATATTCTTTCAAGGTTATTTAGGGATCTTTTCTTGCTTTTTTAAATCACTTTTCTTTGTTGGAACTTTGCAAGCTCTCCCCATGTTCAACCAGTTTAACCCAAGGTCCATCCCAAGCCAAATATGCAGCCTGGTTTGGAACCAAACAAAAACCAGCTTAATAGCTAATAAATAAAATACAAATAGATTATCATGGATATTTCTAAAATAAATCAGAATCCATTGATTATTGCACATAATAAAATAGAGACACACGTGTGTATGCTAAATAAAATAATGCATCAATTACATGAATATGCATATGTGTATATATATGTCTATATTTGCAAATCTTCATATGTAAGCACATGCACAATGCATGGTACATGTGCTTTGCAAAAACTGTGGCTGTGTACATGCTCAAGTCTGATGTTGTACATTTTATATATATAATGTTTTTTTATTCATATAGCCTTATCTTCTATCCTCTTTCCCCTGTACTTTATGAAATATTCCGAGCCACATTTTTTTGTTTTTTCAAATTACAAATTACAAACCAATGCACCCGTTAAGGTTAGCAGCTAAACCAAAACGTTGCTGAAGCAACTCTAACCAGAATGTACACCAAGATCCCGATGTGGGCAAGGTGTGAGCATTGGTCAGAGGATCTTAATCAAAATGCTTATGCAATAACTCTAACCAAGAATGGTGCCGATGATGGCGAGCATATGGTCAGAGGGTCTTCTATACTAAGTACTGAAAGGGAACTCGACACCAAGTATGTGCTACCCAATCCAGTATGGAGTTGAGGCGACCATATGGCAGAGTATTACAAATTACAATGCTTGAAAGAAAGAACTGAAGTTCTGAAAGTACTCAACACCCAGAATGTGCTTTCTAACCCAGAGTGGGAAAGTAGCTACCATAGGGCGGAGGTAAATTAAATACAATAGCAAATGCTGAAAGTAAAGATGAGCATTACAATTTGATAAGCAAGATTATAACTGCTGTTAGTACTACTGCCAGCTTACAAAATGTTAGACAATGCCTTGCTATCAATACAATCGAGAGTAATAGAGCTGCAACAATATTAATAGAATTCCTTTCAATGAATAATGAAGATTAACTCAGAAACTGCAATATTAAGGCCAACCTGATAATCTGATTTTTTACAGTCTAGATCTTCACGAGCATGAACAGCAACCCTGTATCTCATAGATTCAATCACAACTCTCTCCAGACTTACTCAATTTACTCCAAACAAAACGCAATATGATTCTAATATGATGGCAACCAACTTAGAACACTGAAACTCACTCAAAAGACCCTATTTATTTAATGCACGAAACACAATGCAGATCTGAAAAGTACGGCCCAGCAAGGGGGCGACTTTGCAATTAAAAATCAGATACTTCTTTAAAAATTCTACGAATTTGCATAAAAGGGCGCCTTGCCTAGACAGAAAGAATGAAACAATACCCAGAAGCGAAATTTTTGTATTTTCTGATTTACGAATAAAAACACAAATCTGCTATAGCTAAAATGCAATTCTAGAAATGCTCTAATATGCAAAATCAGAACTAAATAGCCACAATGCTGATTACAATGCACAAATCCCAATGAAACTCACAAAACTATACTAATTCACCACTAGTTGCTGTGTTGCAAGCAAGAAGCAATGCCCGAGCTAGGAGGCCTTCATTCCTCGAAGCAATCCAATACCATTCCGGCAGAGTAACAATACTGTAGACCAAAGATGCTGAAATGAGGATCAGAGGCTTCCTTTTATAATTTCCTGTTGACCTTCTCGAAACCCTAAACTTCTCTTCAGAGTCAAACCCTAATCTCTTCAAAAGATGGCGTCCCTTTTCTCAAAGCTCAATCTTGACTTTTTAAATAAATTCAACTCTTTAATAAATGCGTCCAATCTTGAGGCATTAATTTCAACCTTGATGAATATAAAATTAACTTAATGATGGTGCCACCCTTAATGACCACCTTTTAAAACATCATTAAGTTAAGAGACTAGGCCAAGGGGGTCAACGTTAAAATATAACATTAAAACGTGACTTAATTAATTAGCTCGACTTATCTCTCTGAAACTGCATCCCGAGGCCAGAAACGTAATAAACCCATTCAGTCAACTGAAGAGGAAAGTCAACTATGCCGAGACCGAACAGACCACTGCCAGAAATAGAATTTACTAAAAATAGTAAATTCCAGAAAGTACTCAGAATGCCAAGAGAAACATATCACTGTGAAGCTCTCTGAAAACCCAGAAAGAATCGGCCATTGAAACAACCAACTCCGAGCCAGAACATCCTTCAAAATAGGAAACCCTAATTTTACCTTCCGACTAGCCTACGGGTCTCCGGAAAAGGCCAACGGTCACTGAAAAGATCAAGCTTGAGACGGGAACATTACATTTTACTTGATGACTTTCTACAAGGGCTTCACCTTACTACTTTTCACATCATGCATAATTCTGCAAACATATGAAAACTTATATTTCATTTTTACAATTAATAGTAAATGAAAGGGAAGATAGCAAAGAAGAGAACCTAGTACATAAGAAGTAAATGGAATTTTGAACTGCAATATCTGAATGAGAGATGCCAAAGACGATACTATCAATGCAGCAGAGACCAAATCTGTTCAACCAACAAAATATAGCCACAATCAATTTCTTCTTTTTCTTCAAAGATCAATTATAATGGAGTAATTAGAGCTTAGAAAATACATTTAATAATTTGATTATTGACACTCAAAATATTAAATAAACCTTATTATGCATTACACATGTTAGTCTGCAATAGGACAAATGAAAATCCTCTCAATACTTGCTTAGTTTTCCAAAAAAGAATCCCAAACTAATTATATATTAGAGTGAATCAAATATGGGTAAGAAAAAGTATCCATAAAAAACATTAATATATTTTGTAGAGAAAATTCATCTAATGCACAACCTTATGATCTGCAAACCAAAATATAAAATGAAAATCTTGTGCTATAAGCCGTCTAAATGCTATGCTACCTGGGTTTTCTCAAAATACTTGTAAGGTCTCATAAACCATAATTCTGATTCAAAAAAAAGAAGTTGAACACTTCGCTTTCAATATAGCACCTGAACTACTGCATGGAAATAACTTTCTCTATAAATTCCAATATTGGCAACAAAGTTGCTTCTATAAAATGCAATTGATGAATTATTTCTTTGGTATGACCATGGTCCATGACAATTTGAACCTGGTGAACAAAAAGAGACAATGATCCATCCATCTAATTAGTAAAACTGTAAAATGAATTCTAGCTACTTAGAAAGTAAAAGAATGAAAGCACTGTTTAATCCCTGATTCATTGTCAAATAAAAGTCAAGCGCAATCATTTATTTTCCTTTAGGGATTACTATATAATATTATATGATTGGATAATCATTTTATGGGCCATTTGAGTTAGATTTAATGATACGTTTGAGGCCTTTGCTTATTTACCATCGACTTATCTTGCAGTTGCTCAATAGTTCAAGTAATGCAATCAAGATCCTTCATTATTACAACAATCCTATAAAGTTCTTGATTTCGAATAGTCACCGTTGAGATAACTTAATTAAATTGTTCTAAAATAATATTTGGGGACGTTTATATTTAATTAATTAATAAAAGTTAAACTGACTTTATTATATAATATGCTCAAATATTAAATAAAGTTACTTTAGGTTGGCAAAATATTTAACATTTAAATATAAAAAAGGTAGTAAAAAGAATTCATTGGCTTTTTTTGGAAAATTAGTAATATTTAAATATAAAAAAGGTGGTAAAAAGAATTCATTGGGTTTTTTTGGAAAATTAGTAATCTTAGGAAAAATTGGAGAACTTGGCTTTACAAGTTCTCCAGTCTTACGGACGAAAACCATCAAGTTTGAGGGATTGGACGAAGACCCAAATCCCTTGCAAGTGAATTCATTGTAGGATTCTCATCGTGCTTCATTGTTAAGTTGCAAAGACAAATTTCAAGTATATTAATAATAATTAATCAAATTTTTAGAACAAAGGTATTTGATTTAATTTCTCAGAATTTAGTAGGAAGAGGGAATCAGTGTTGATTTGATAATTGGCGCTGGTATACTGATTCTGAGGGTTAATTATGGGTGCTGTGGGAATAAGATATATTTGTTGGGTGATTGAGTATTATAATATTTGTGGTTTCTTTCATTATTTTCTGGAGTGACGAAAACTAAAGATTCAAGCACCTTACAAAGGCATTGAAGGATAGATATGTCATATGGGGCTGAGCAGATATATGGGGAAAGGTCAGCCAAAATGTTCTGGGGTTGGTCAGTGAGTTAAAGGGAGTGGTAAGAAATATATAAGTGGTGTCGTTCCATAGAATATATGTAGGGAAGTGCGGAGATTAGAAGAGTAACCTTGACGCTAGCAACACATAGCTTGGCGAATGAAGCAAGATATTAATTGACTCTCTTTAGTGTTGGCGTTAAACTTTCTGGCTGGTGGGACCCTTGGCATATGCAGCTTGGATTCTTATCGGCCTAGTTCGATTTCCTTTAGCATACAAGTTATATTTGGTAACCACCAAGTGTTGGACAGCGAAGTCACTATCTGGAGCGACTATATATGTGGTTCGAACTACTCCATATTATCCAGAAAGAAGAGCCACCCTCAATTATAGTTGAATGTATGAAATGAGACAGGTGACATTGAAGATAGGACCATCACATGATCTCTCATAGAGGTTGGGTGAGCATTTCATTTGTAGATGGTATGAGTTCCCTGTAACTGCAACTATTTAAAGGATGTTGTGCCACAATCCTTTCTTGAAGTGTTCGGGAGGGTATTTAAATTCCACGTAGACATTGGTTGGCATTGCCACCTCATTTCTTGAAGAATAAGGGGTACTTATCTCTTTCCCTCTAACCGCCGCACCCTAGACATGAGTACGTGGAACCTCAAGGTGATGGTGTTATTGAATTGAAATATTTTAGAGACCTTGAAGTGTATGCTAGGCTGCTAGAAGTTGGCGTGGGAAATCTTTGGGAGAAAGTATTAATAAATATTAAAATATGAATGCATATAGATGACTGTTGCAACTAAATCTCTATGATTCGAACTGCTACCATTAAGGTCAGAGTTTGATATGTTCTTTTGTTATGATCAATACTTCAATACATCAGATTGTTGAAATTAATCAATATACATTTCAGTCTCAATGCTGCAAACATTTTGCTTTATTGTCTCCTTAATCTTGTGTCTGATAAATTGGAGAAGTGTAGTGAAGAGATTGTCAAATTGCTTTAAATCATTTATACCAGTTGTCTATATTAAAAAAAATTCATGTGCAATTGCACATAAATTGTTTGACGAATTGTCAATACAATGAAATTGTGAAAGAGTTAAAACTTTGCATAGAGAATTCAGGACGGATTCTTACAAATCCAACCAATTGGAACCACCAAAGCTTAAATATTTTGGGTTGCGTGAAGACTAGGATTTAGGAACTCTAAGAATATTGTGCCATGTCCCCAATTTCATTTGGGCCCAATTTCAAATTGTAGCGGGTAAATGGTGTTTTTCAACACCAAAATAATTAATATTAAATAACAAATAAAATTTAAATAATTAAATAATAACATTTAAATTTAAATAAAACATTGGTCCTATTTGGCCGACCCATTTGGGAAGGCACCTATGTTGCATATATATGTTGGATTGTTTGTTGAAGGAGAGCATCACAGTTTGGAGTAGTTAGGCAGATCAAATAGAGACAAAAACCTCTATATGATCAGCAGCAAGTGGGATGCCAATCTCATATGTTGTTTGTGCTCTTAACGTGCAATCAATTCTATTCTAATTTCGTTCTCACTATAGAGTTATTCAGTTAGTGTGATTTTGTTATTCATTCACACAACTCAGGTCTAACTTCACATTCTGCATTACAGTTTGGAATCGGGAGAGAGGAGTTGGACATGATAATGACAAGGCGATTATTGTGGCCGAGCCTCGGGCTCTAGCCACATTCATGGCAACATACCCCTGTGCAAGACCAACAACCATCATTCTGGGCAAAGGGACGAATCTCAGGGGTGGCATCACTGGAAGGGTGCCAGACTCAATTACTCGCCATTGGGAGAATATCTATTCATAGCTCCATTCCTACTTGCACTATCACATGAATCAAACACCCAACTCCTGCAACACAGTCACCCACCCACTGGATTTCAAGCTGGGTTGTGCAACTGCTTGAACCTCATAATCAATGTGAATCGGAGAAGCTCCCGCATTCCAATGAGTGTTGTTGTTGTCTATAATTATAGGACGTTCGGTCATATCAGCTGTAGCGATGCTTGATGTGTAAAGACAGTGAGTGCACGCATATATATATACATTCTTATTTGCAACTACTATCTTTGATTATTGTTGAATCGAATTATCAAAATCGAAAGCACTGGATCTTCGAATTCTCCTGCTCTTTAGCTTTCAATTCTATTGTCATTATATCATTTTAATTACAGACCTATAGATGTGATTTAGCAATACAAACCTTTATGTCGATATTATATATATATATATGGAACAGCATGGGCATTTGCTTCCGATCTGAATTTGTATGTCATCTTATCTACTCTCTTATTGTTGTGAACTATCACTTTCAATTATCAGTTGGTATCGCAGTGTTTGGTGAATCAATACTTGTTATTTTTTGACCGTGCAATCCACATATCACTGTTATTGTGAAGCGATTCTAGAGCAGTATCTAACAGTGGTATCAAAGCATGTAAGAACGCTTCGTGCCCTAGTTTTTGAGTCTTCTTTTGTTTTATAATTTTTTTGTGTTTTGTGAGGGTTTTTTACTTTTTTTGTATTTTTGCAAATAAAGACACAATGCTGGAAATGAAAGGAAGCAATTATAATAATCTAGAACTAAATAGCAACACCCCAAATAGCTGATTTTATTGAATACTTGCAAGAAAGTCAGATTACAAGCATACCCGGAAAAGATAAGAAAATAACCATGGCTGCCAGAATATTACAGTCAAAAAAGCACCTCCATAAATAATTTGATTCTTCAATGATATGCAGCCTTTTTCCTCCAAAGTGGTACGGTTGGGGTGTTTAGGCCTAGGCACCCCTTCACAAATTTTATCTGATTTTTCCTGACCTTCCTTGGCTGAAATCGCCTCTGTCTCTCTAAATCGGCCTTGCTGCTGCAAACAGGGCTGCAAACTGAGAATCGTCCCTTCTTGTATGAAGTCCCAGAAATCACGAATGACTACAAGAACGATGTTGTATTAATTTCTGCATTTGATGATTGATAAGTGTTATCTACTGAAATTTGCACCTTTATCAAGTTGCAGAACTTAATATTTCAGAGAAACATGGGAACTTTTCCAAGTTGTGGGTCACCTAAAAAATGGAAAAGAACCTCCGGAGAAGGCCGGCTTCCTTTGGTATCACCTAAACTATTGATATTTGTAAGGAAAAGGGAGGAGTGCATGAAAATGAAAATTAAATCCTATGGTAATACACCAAATTGACAAGAGCAATGAGACACTCCGGTTACACTTGAATACTGATGATAGATATGGGACTGCACAACAAGTTTCTACAGATTATGCATAAGTATTTCACAAACAGGTTTGACATACACACACTTTTAAGAAGGAAAAGCAATTTTTCACAAATTAAAAGTTCATATGCAATTCAGTAAAACACAATTTGTAACCTACATAATACTACTTTTGCAAAGAAAGGCATGCTAACATGAGACAAAGCTATAAGGAAATAGAAAGATTTCACGAAGTAGCTTGATCAATCACCTGAAAATGCACAATATTTTGCAAGAACCAGAAGGCAAATTGAACCATCAATGGTAACCAAGGTAAATTCTATATATCATGCTCCAAATGAGTTACAAAAGTTTGCTAATCTGAGAGAGGACTGTAAAAGTCACAATTTCATAAAAGCATAAGAAGAACTCCCTACAAAAAGAGGCCAAAAAGCCATATATACAACAAAAACTAAAAAGCGTTGGCCCCTGCCCTAGGGTTTACAAAAAATGAGTCGGTTCCTAAACACGTCGGTCCTCAGATCTTTTGGAATAAAGTTAATCACATTCAATGTGCCTCCCCCGTGTCCATGTCGGTGAAGGATCGCTCCAAGGATGGTCTTTTAGATCTTTTGCAACCATCGCATTATCTTCTGGCCTCCGTGTCCACCCTCGAGAGCCTCATCAAAGCCGCTTTGAATGGTCTGCAGCATTGTCATAAATGTCGATCGACCTTTGCCAGTAGACATCACAGCTGTCATTGTGACTCGTGGCCTCTTCCTTTTTGCTCTCCTCTTGCTCTAGATCTTCCTACAAGTTGACCTCCTTGAGGAACAGCATCAGATTTACCTGCTTAGATCCCTTCACAGACGGCACCACTGTTCACCAAATCAATTCATCATTTTCGATCACAGAGCAAATCCATACCGCTCACATTCCGTTGATCTTCTTCACAGGATGGTCACCACAGTCAAACTACCACTAGGTTGCCCTCAACTTCCTCTGATTGGTTGAACAGACACCACGTAAGATTTTCAGGTGGTTAAAAGTCGTTCAAACAGAATCGCATGTCGGTGAGACACTAACTGTGTCTCCCCGATGCTTACAATGCTCCACAGCAGCTATCGGCATAACACACAACTGTCGGCGAGACTCATAGCGAGCGGAAAAAGTTACACCGATGTCAAAGATTGTCGCCCAAACTATCGCTATCGGCCAGACATTATAGCGAGTCCTCAAGAATCATATCGCTGTGCTCCTCCATTGGCAAAATACCCGCACTCGGCAAGACATCATTCAATCGGCAAGAGATCATAGCAGGTTCCCATTAGTCACACCGAAGATTGAAACCATCGGCGAGACTCTTCAGTCAACAAGACCTCATATCGAAGACAAAACATTCGGCCAAGAGTCTTACCGATATCCATATACCCTTTCGGCGAGACTCCTCAGTTGGTGAGACATTATGCCGAAACCATTTCGTTTCGGCGAGACTCCAGCGAGTCGGCTAGACTTCTCCCCGAGCTCAAAATATTACACCGAAGGCACAAACCTTTGGCGAGACCACCAGTCGTCGACAAGACATCCTGCCAAACCCTTCATCTTTCGGCAAGCTCAGACCATTTCGAGGAGACCACCTTTGGTCGGCAAGACTTCACACCAACGCCCCTTCTGTCGGCGAGACCACGATCGTTCGGCCAGACTTTACACCAAAGGCAATCCCCTTCGCCGAGACTTCCATCTGTCAACAAGACATTCGGCCCGAAGTCTCCCCGATGCTACAATCTTGTGAACCACTGTCGGCGAGACCATGCAAGCGGGGAGATATATAAAAACTCATGGCAACCGAAATGTCTTGGCGACCTGGGTATCTCAAATGAATATAACACAACAGCCAGTCGGCAAGACATCCGGCTAGTCTCAGCGACTTTATTCTCTGAGGAGTTTTGTGCCAAATCTGATCGAGGCATGCTTTCCAACAGACTTCCTTGTGAAATAGCATCAGATGTATGATTTAACCCTATGAAACAATGCCTCCATTAGTTCTCAAATGCATCAAATGAATACCTTCCGAATGAAAACCAAACACCTACACGCTGGGCTCAACCCTTATGGGAGCCACATTTAATCCACGTGCCGAATTTAAAACATAATTCCCCTGATTGAGCTCGTAGGTGAAAATCGTGTAACAATAATGACACTCAAAGCCTCTAATTATCTCCTCCAATCTACTCACTTAGAACCTCTATAATGAAGCTCTCTCAAAGGCCAAATTCAATGGGTATTTCACCACCTCAAATGGCTACAACACTGAAGAATGAATCATTCTCCAATGGCTCGAATAAGAATGAAACCCTTCGCTTCCTTCTCTCAGACAATTTTCACCTAACTCAATGCTCAATAGAATGAATTAACTTTGATTCCCAAGGAAAATATATAAGCCTTTCTCAAGAAGTCGATTTCTCCACAAAAAGCACAAAAAGCACAATTTTAATAACAATTAAATGTTATCACTTTATATCATTAAATATATTCACGCTTTACCTTGGGATAGGTGCCCACTTTTAATTAATCAATTTGGCCCCCTTTTAATGACGAAGTGACCCCTTGAAGTTATAATATTAAATTATAACTTTATAATAACACCCTTTATAATTAAAATATTAATTGAGCCATTAAAACTTTAATATATCCTTCAATATTGCATATTTCGACAACCCGACTGAAACTAGGGTGAACTTTGTGAATCTCCATACGACCAAGTGCCTTACTAAAAATAGTAAGGGTCCCTCTCTATCCATTCCTAACTTACTATAAATAGTAAGTAGAGCATACGGAGTCCTGGAAGCCTCAAACGAAAGCTATAACTGAATGCCACTGAATACTGGCGATGATGCAAACCTCAGAAGACCCTCTAACCATCCTCATTAGCCTACGAGGGTCAAAATAATAGGCTAATCTACTTACAACTGATGTCTCAATTTGGAGGGAACATTACAAAGCAACAATCCTTCTAGCCTATGGATCTAATTGTGTGAATGCAGTTATACCATGGAAAAATGAGTGAGGAGGACGACGACGATAAAATTGTGGTCTCCAAAATTGCTAGATGGTATGAAGGGTATCAAAAGTATAAGGATCTTCTAACATACCAAGAATATGTAAGACTAACAAGAATGGCTATACCAATAAATGAGGAGATTATTAGCATCTTTGATAAGTACTTAGGTGAACCTAAGGCTATCAAGGCTACAGAGGCTTTTGATAGGTACTACATGAGGAAATGAAAGGAAGTGAAAGAACAGTCAAACAGTGATGAAGACATGATAGAGCAAACCTTGCTTGTGGAACATTTTCCTGAAGAAGAGCCAAGAGTGTGTGTTGAAGATGTGCCAATGATTGTTGAGGATGGCCAGGAGACACAAACCCACTTTTCAAGGATAGAAGGTATGGAAGGAATCAAACCTTACAAGGATGACTAGAAATATTTGGAAAAGTGAAAGTTATGCCATTGTGGAAAGTGGTAATCAGCTGTCATTGATCAGCCTATGTATGAACAAGATTTCAGTTATGAGGGTATGCACAAGAGGTTGTTCATTGGACAAAGCTACATACAAGGTATGTCATTCCTTGGTGAGTTCAATAGTCCTTGTTTCATGCGCATGATCACATTTGATAGCTACTTATTGGAGTTGTATGAGAGACACTTTCTCAAAGAGCTGACCATAAAAACTAAGGGACGGCCTAGTGAGAAGATCCTATAGTTCGATAATGTATGGTTTGTCATGGATATGACACCCTCGAGTGGGTCTTAAGTTATGGGACTCACATGCAAGGATGAACTCATGATGCTGAGAGCTAGTGAAGAAGTTGCCCTTGGATGTTTCCAATAGGATGACGATTCACTTCTTACATCTTCCAATGAGGAGTACACGTGTCTTCATAATGACCACAAGGAAGAAGGGCATGCCACCACAGGATGTGACAAATCAGCTATGTTTGATCAGATTTATTAAGGTGATGTCGAAGACAAATCAGAAATGTTGCACGAAGGTCTTTTGGCTCATAAGTCACACCACTTGGAAAGGCAATTGAAGGTGAATGATAGTCAAATTATGGCAGCCCTAACTCACTTTGATGACATTCATAAGATTATGGCAGACTTGTGTTGAAGGCTCTAAGTGGACATGAAGGAATGGAAGGAGGTATATCTCTTGATGATTTGCACAAACTCCAAGAGGCTTTGGTGGTAGTGAAGTCAAACTACCTACACTTACTTGCAGATAGGGATCATCTCCTCACACTCGATGAGATTTATGTTGATGCCTTGAGACGAAAGGAAGATGAAGTGGTGAGCACTCAAAAGGTTCTTTGAGAATCAGAAGAGCATGTGGATGAGCTTTGTTGGGAGTTGATCTTGGCACACTCTTCATCATGCCTAGTGGAATTTCAAACTTCTATGGAAACCACATCCAATGAAGGACATGGCAACAAGAAGAGGGCAAAGAGTGGAGACATGGAGGAAGATCTTGAAGGACTCTACTTTGAAGACATTGTTTGCAGCCATTGAACAGAAATTGTGATACACAGTTTGCACTTGGTGACGTCTCATGGACCAGCACTTGCTGATAACCACTCATGGGAGGAGAGTTGATCGAAATTGAGAAAGACATCACATTTGAGCACGAGGTAAGGACTGATTTTCTGATGTATGACAGCAATCCTATATCTTCGCATTATCATGTCATGACAGCCAAGAGGATCGGCCTTGAGGCTCATAGTTCTCATGGAAAAACTCATATTGGACCGACACTTGTTGGAGAGCATGAAGCAATGAGGAAGAAGAAGTTTGAGGTGATTGAAGACACTAAGGAAACGTATGATAGCTGTTCTGATTTTCTGATTCGGAACAGCAGTCTTTGGGCTTTGCTTAGTCTTGAGTTGGTAGTCCCTACTCATGAGGATGATAGTAAGAAGTCTTCTACTATTGTTGGCACTCACTTGGGAGACAAACATGGGGTCTTATTTGTGTTTCCAAGGAACAAGAGGACCAAGTTAGTACAGCAGGTCATGATAGAGGCAAAGAAGATTCAAGGCATGTGGCATATGAGGAATGAGCCTTGTATGGTGGCCACGCAGGTGAAGCAATCATTTTTGAGGTATAATTCAGAATTTTTTATTTGTCCACATAACTTGCTTTATGAGGAATTGGTGTCACCTCTTTTGGAGGGTCACTTGAAGGCTCACAACATGCTCTTGGATGGCATGATGGAGCACTCAGATTTGGTCAAGTCGTTGGTCATTCATGGAGAGCTTGAGAAGTCTACTTGTGATCATACTGATGACTCTTTGGCGAAGCATGCAGCTGTCCTACTTTTGGGACTTATGGCACACATCATGGATGCATTTGCTTTTGATTGGCACACACTTGGAGGAATGAAGTTTCAGTTGATCTATGATCCTAGGTATGAGGATGTTGTCATGAAACTTGCCTTTTAGTTGCAAATGTTTGTGTTTCAGCTGGACTATGGCGCATGGTATGAATATGAGCATGAGGACATTGATATCCTAGCCCTAAGTCACGGGTCTCTACTCCACGTTTTAATGAGTGGTGACTGTTCTACAGTGTTACACATGGATTTCCTTGGAAGTACTTAGTGGACAGCGGCTGTTCGGGTGACTTGGAGAGTTATGGATCATCTCTTTATCATTGGAGGTTGGCATCATGACAAGGCACTATCCTCATATGCCATTAGTAGCACTTCTTGCATCATCATAGGCCTGATTTTCAGACTTTGGGGTGCTGTCCTGACCTACATCATCAGCCTAAGATGGGCCGATATGCTTTTTCATGCACCTATGGTGGGAGCCTTGCACACCCATGAGAGATCATTCGGAGTCTAGAAGTTGGTTGGAGTTGATGGCCCTTGGAGATACAACTATCCACACATCTACGGGACGTGATAGGGTGATGAGTTGGGATCCAGGTATTGATATGTTTGGTGCACTCATCCATTGGGATCACAATGAGTTGTGTCACAGTTATGGGCTTGACGATGTTTATATCAAAGTGGAGTAGCGGAAGACTTGGTACAAGTGGTCATGCCTCCAAAATCATTTCATCACTTTTTTATCGACTTAGCACCCACGGACATAGGCTTGCAATTGCTTGAGGGCAAGTAACATCTGGGCGGGGAGGATTGTCATGTCCCCAATTTCAAATTGTGGCGAGTAAACGGTAATTTTCAACACCAAAATAGCTATATTTAAATAAGATTAAATAACACAATAAATTTAAATAATTAAATAATAACATTTAAATTTAAACTAAACATTGGTCCTATTTAGCTAACCCATTTAAGAAGGCACCTATGTTCCATATATATGTTGGATCATTTATTGAAGGAGAGTATCACGGTTTGGAGCATAGTTAGGCGGATCAAATAGAGACAAAAACCTCTATACGATCAGCGGCAAGTGGGACACCAATCTCATCTGTTGTCTATGCTTTTAACCTACAATCGATTCTATTCTAATTCCGTACTCTTTTCTTACTACAGAGTTATTCAGCTAGTGTGATTTTGTAATTCATTTTGTTGGGTGAAAATTATGTAATCAGCTTTTCGATAGATTACACAACTTGGACTTCAGCCACAGCTATGTGAGATGTGAATCTCTCCTCTCGGAAAGGGGAGGCGCCCTTCTTACTGCTAACAGAAGCGATAGTAAATCAAACAAATAATTACAAAATGTACACGAAATTCACGAAGTAGGGGGGGTGTGTTACATTCATCCTTCTCTCTTTTTTCAAAGAAGATGTTTACAATGCTTCACCGTTGGAAGTTCAGAATTCTTAATAACCTAAAACTAACAACTAGCAGTAATACCAATATCTCTATCTCGTCAAAGCGAAGCATAGAGATACCAGAAGTGATTAATAACAAAATAAAGTAAAAAAGGGAAAGCTCATGAAGGCACAAAGTCGTTCCGTAGCTTTATCAGTGTTGGATCTGTGTAGACGTACCGTTTGCTAGGTTAGAAGCACAAAGTCTTCTTAGACGCAACAATTCTTCGAACAGCATGAACGATTACAAGCACAAAGTCTTGTAGATCATCCAACAAAAGTATCCAATAGCACGAATGATTACAAGCACAAAGTCTTGTAGATCCTTCGACAAAAGTATCCAAGAGTATGAATAATTACAAGCACAAAGTCTTGTAGATCACTCAACCAGAACATGCAAGAGCATGAATGATTACAAGCACAAAGTCTTGTAGATCATTCAACCAATGATAAACATAAATAACAATGCAATCTAAATAATAAATGTAACACAAAGTTTACATAAACTACTTAGAGTCCTTCAGATTCTTCAAACTAATCACCACCAAATAAGATCAACTCACAAAAGTATCGAATCCAACGCAAAGTTTGGCTTGCAATCCTTTTCTTTATTAATCGAATCTCATTCACAAAGCATGAACGCAAAGTTTCACAAATTTGTTTCAAAAAGGGCAGCACTTCGTTGCAAAACACTAAAGGATAATTTACAATGAAAATCCCTCACATTATATAGAAAGAGGGATGAACAAAATTAGGAAAGGGATTGAGAAAATCAGGGAAAGTTAGGTGAGCGATTTTAGGAGATCTCACCTAACTTTGACCAAAGTCAAAGTGTAATTTGTTTTGAAAATATTACATCTTTGGACTTGGTGTAAGTACAATTTACAAAATGACATTCAAAAATGTCGAGAAATATTTACAAGATGCATAATGGGATGCACCGGAAATGTCTAACACTGGAGAATAGGGGGCTACTTCACGTTTCTTTGCATTGGGCGCGGAAGTCTTCAAATTTCCTCCTAGTCACCTTTTACGAACTTCTCATCCGGACCAGCGGTGTAATCCACAATGGTGTGAATTCTCGTATCGATCTCATGGCAGATGAGTGAACCTTTTTGCACCTGTCAAGATGCGTCTTCAGGTTGTCCAATGTGAGCCTTGTATCACAAATGATGTTCAGCGAAGCTTCTGAGAAGTCTGAACTATCAATCAAATTCATGATGGCTTCCTTGAAGATCAGGGATATTTCTGTGGCCGGCAGGAAGATACGATTTTCCTCAAGAAGTTGACCAGGCAACTCTCTAATACTTTTGTCAAGAATGTTGCGATGCCCGTCGACATCTTCCTATTTGGTGAAGATCTTCTGTGAGAGATTGAACCACTTGAATTCTGTGTTTGATTCTCTTACCTCTACAACTTTTTCTTTGTCGGGAATTACCCCAACCTCCACCAATTTCTTTGAAACTTTACATTTCATTTCCGACCATGACAGCATGCATTTTCCATGTCTCTGCGCTCAGGGAGAAATACGCTCTTTTCTTTGTCAAGTTGTGGTGGCTTGGCCAACATGGTTAGTTTTTTCTCATCCGCGGCCAAAATTATCCGAGATCCATGTTGATGATCTTTTCAACAAAATCATATAACACCACCTTTAGAAGCGAATTTCTCGACTTTTTGGCAGTGGGTCTTCAATATTACCACTATCGGCGGTTGTGCATTAGTTGGAGATCCTGAAGTCTCTTTACAACAGTGGCATAATGCTCTGCCCTCTGTTTGTACATGTTACGAGCTTGCTCAACTTTATCCAGCCTTCCTGCCAAGATATCCAAAGTGACTTGCGCATCGGCTTTTGCACTTTCGTTGGTAACCTTGCCAAGCTGGATCTTTGTTAATGTGTAGTCCTCCATATTGACATCACCTTCTTGATTCGGTGGTATGACAATTTCAGCATACTTGTGGCCAAACTTATCAACGTTCAGCCTTGAGTATACCTTTGTCTTTTTCTTCCCTTTGGCTTTTGGAAGAACTATCTCTTCGAGGTCGAGCTCCTCTGGAGAAATCATTTGTTTTTTGCGCTTCGACACTTGAGATATTAGCCAAGGAGGAAGAAAAGAAGTGTGAACTTCTGGATCTATTGCCAATTCAGTCGCCATTGCCACTTCTAAAGTTATTGTCACATCTGAACTTACCATTGGTATCGTGACAATTGGAGAAGTATTTGTCATCATTGCTCCTGTAGTTGACACATTGAGCTGATCACGCATTGACTCATTCATGAAACGATTGAATTCGTTTTCAGAAGTGATATCATACGTTGGCGAAGACAAGCTAGGAATGGACGATGGTGGGCTGATGTATATCAACCGTATGGATGCTTGTCACTGAAGGAGTATCAAGCTGGGTTGATGCTGCAGGGATAGGGGATATCTCGGCTGCAAGAATGCATGTGGTAGGGATAGGTGACGAGGGAACAGGAGGTGGAGGAGTTCTTGAATCTGGAGGGGTATGAGGAACGTTTGAAGTCACTGGCGATGATGTTCTGTGAATTTCCTCAACTACATTCTCAGGAGGAGAAGTAGTTCTTTCTTGATCGTGCCCGGGTTCCTGTTGATCACCCTCTTGTCTCTCCGATTCTGGTTCGCCTTCAAAGTCACCTTTAGATCCTTCTTCAGAATCTTCATCAGACTCTTACCCGCTTTTAGAAACCTCTTCGGCATCGGAGTCTGCTTCTGCTGAATCTTCATCTTCAGCGGATTGGTCGCTTGAAGTTTCTTCTTCATCGGAATCTATCTCCTCCAGAATAGGCTTTTTACCCTTAGAGCGAGATGGATGAGATTCCGTGATTTCTATCTCTTGGACAGCCTGGGTATCTTTCTTACCAACAGTGAACTTGATCCTAGGACCTCTTCGCGAAGAAGTGGGAACGGCCGCTGATTTGTTTTTGTCGTGGAGTTCTTACTGTTGGCGAGCTTCTGCTTCGGACTCCTCTCCTTCTGAGTCTGTTCTGAAACTTTTCATTGCATGACCATGTTTATGTAACCATTCTTCTGTGTTGGCTAGGATTGGTCTCAGCCTTTCTCTCATGCTGGTAACCTCTTTCCTAGACCATTGTATTGCAGGCAACGGCCTTTTAGCAATGCCTTGCTCATCATAGACAGCGTTCATGATATCACCTAGATCCTCAAAATCCTCTGGTAGGTCAACGATACCAAGATCTCTGATTTGTTGAACTGTCAATCTACAATAGTCCATTTTGCGAATGGCTTCTTCATCTCTGCAATCTGCCCAGATGTCTTCAAAACGGTACCTGTGTTGGTGACCTTTTTGCAACTTTTTCCTGACATCTCGATAGTCGAAATCAAACATATACCTGTAGGTTTTGATGATCATGATCTGCATTTCAACATAGACAGACTTAGCTTTTTGTGCAGTTTGGATAGTATATCTTCCGATGGTCAGTGGGAACTTGAATCCACGCTTGTGGTTGCTTCTTCGTTCTTTTTGCACTGACATCAACTGTCTGCATGTTTCCATGAGAATCCACTTATCCAAAGGATAACGTGGTAGCATGTAGGGACAACCGGTGTAGCAGCCTACTCTTAAGTAAGTAAACGTTGGGAATTGGAGAAAAATACATCCAACTTTACTTACCACCTTATAAGCCTCATCAGATACTCTTCTTCTTTCCAAAGCTGGATCAAAGTTGAAGAGTAAAGGCGCAAAGAAAGCATCAGTGACCCGTCTGAAATGATGAAAGCTCTCCTTTAGCTCCAATTGGTAGAAATATCTGTACACAGGCACCATCATCCGATTCCCTTTTGTAGATAGACCTGGGAATTGTCTCATCACAGCTGCTGCATACACCAGGTAAGAAGTCATGTAGAACTTCAATGTAGAAGGAGCATTGATCAACTGCTCGTGTATCTCATCACTAACTTGTTTGCCCCAGTCGATATGCACTTTCTTCCTTATGATCCTGATGTATTCATACATCCAATCGTGAAAAGTGGATGATTCCGGCAAGCCTTTCACTCTGCTTAGAAACGTGATCATATCCTTGACGTCATCTTTGAAGTCACTTCTCAGGAGTCCTTTCGGCCATCTAGAAACGGATGATCTAGGATTTTTGAGCCATTGAGTGTTTATCAACTATTTAGCTTTATTGGGATCAGCATCGAAGATCTCCTGTGCTTTTGCCATGGAGATGTCAATATATTTCTCCATATGAGGGACCTTGAAGACAATGTCAAAGAAATCAGGGTCGAGTCTCAGAATCTCGTGCCCGGAAGAGTCGATCACACTTTTGCTTTCTCTGATGTAATGAGACGCAACTTGAAGAACAAACTCGGTATTGTGCGCAGCTGTAGGGAACATCGCCACCAAGTGGAGGTTGCTATGTACGATCGCTCTCATTGAATCAGGAAGAGGCTTCGTCTCTGTTAGCTTTGCGAAGTCAACCAAGTCTTGATGACCAACTTCTATATCTTTTATCTCTTCGACTTTGGAAAGCACCATAGTTGGCGGATAGACGCCTTGATATTTGTATTTCATCTTTCTTTTTGCTTTCGAAGAAGGAGGCTTAGTAGCAGTCATCCAAAAGAACTGGTACTCTGATCACTCTTGACTTGACGATCTTTGAAAGTAGACTGCGATCCGTTTAGCCAGAACAAACACCAACTGTTAGGAAACATGGGTAAGCGCGAAATGAGCACAAGGATGAGAAATCATGAAGCGGATAACGAGGCACGCAAAACGATGCACAAAGGCGGAAAAACGAGGCTCAGGAGTGCACTGGTCAAAAATGAAGCTTATCTGGGAAGAATTGAAGAAAGCCTGAAAAAAGTGTAAGGGCGCTAAAATTCAGCGCCCTTACATTTCTGAAAAATTGCTTTTGGTGCAAGGGCGCTAAATTTTAGCGCCCTTACATCTTACAGTGTTAGGAAAAATTTCATCTTCTCAAAATGTCCTAGCGCCAAAATTCAGCACTTCTGCTTTTTCTTGACAATTTTGAGATGCAGATGCAAGAGGGAATGGCGAAAGCGCTCGTGCTTGGCAAAGGCTATTTGTTTGAATCATGAAAGCTTTTGAACTTATTTCCATCCTATTACATACGCATTCAAAGGTTAAAGGAATTCTCTTTCACAATGATAGATCTTTTCAATGTTCACCAAAACGCATAGAGAGGGAGACAAAGAGATTTCAACACAAGCACATTGGATAGATACAAGTTCTCAAAGAAGATCGAGCATAGAGGAGAATGGGGAAAGAAACGCGAGGGAAGGGAAGGAAAGAAACGCATAGGGTTAGAAAACGAAAATGGAGGAGAGAAAAACGCATTCAAAATAATGAGTGAGGGTTCCATTGCGTGAGGAGAAGAAAAACGCAAATGGAGAAGAGAGGACGCGAAGAGAAACAGAAGAAACAAAAACAAAAAACGCGAATGATGAGAAGAAAAGGAAACAAAAACGTGTGTGTTAATATTGAACACATACAAATGAAAGAAGAAAAATGGCAAAGCAAAACGACTTACCAGAACCAAAACGTGAAGCTTGCTGAAGAAAGAATGGCGAAAATCTTCAAAAACGCGATTTACAGTTTGAGAAGCAAACTCGCACAGCAAGAGGAAGAAGAGAACATGAAATGTAAACAATAAAATGGCGAATTCATTCACTTAAGTGAAAATGAAAATTAAAAACCTAACTCAAGTCGAGCAATAAATTTAGGCACGAAAAGTGGCACGATTGACGAAAAACGCGAAAACATGAAGAAACGTGCCAGAGTCATGAAAAAAGTTTAAGTGGTGAAGGAAAATGTAATGGCGCTAAAATTTAGCGCTATTACATTTTTTGGAATTTTCACTACATGCAGGGGCGCTAAATTTTAGCGCCCTTTGTCATGTCCCCATTTTTGACGAGCATCAGAGTTCGTAAGTTTGGCCTATCAGGAGACCCTCGTAGGCTGATAGAGTGGTTAGAGGGTCGTTTGGGAGCTTGGCTCAGCTTCAGACAGGCAGTGTTGGTCAATTGGCTTTCGTTTGGGCTCGATCGGAGACTTCTTGCAAAGTTGCTATTTTTAGCAGTTCCTGGCAGGCAGCGTGGGACCCCTGCTATTTTTAGCAGTATGAGATTGGCAGCATTCAGGATCACTTCAGAGTTCGTCAGCTTCAGACGGATCAGTCATCGGACGAGTATCGAGGAAGATATTAATATTTAATTGCATTAATTAAATATTAATTATTTAATGATTATAATATAAAGTTATAATATTAAATTATAACTTAAGTGATTTCTCATTGAGGGGTGCGCCATCATCAGAAGGGGCCTATTTGGCAATTAAAATTATTATAAAAATATTTCACTAAGAACTATGGAGAAAATTAAAAGATTTAAAAAGTGAATATTTTAATAAACCCTATCTTTAAGGAAATCGCACTTTTCAGCATATTAGAGGATTTGCCTTGGGTTTTGAGCATTATGACATTTTTATGAATTGAAAATTGACCAGTCTTGGCCAGAGAACGGAGACCTTAGGGTTTGTGTTCGAAATTCTTGGAGAACGAGCCATCTCCATTGAATCAGTTCAGAGGGTGTGAGATATCACCCAATTTACTACCAGTTGTGAGATTTCTTCATCCAGAAGAAATTATAGAGCTTCAGAGGTTATTAATCTTCAGGGTTTTCAGACATTCTGTCATCTGGAAAGCTATTGCAAACCAAGGCGCCTATTTTTATTGATATTCTGGAGAGTCTTGAGGAGGCCGTACCACTCACATTTATTGCTGCTGTCAGCCGTACCATTTGCAGCAGACTGTACCTTCACTACAGCCATACTTCCTCAGCAGAGAAAATCACTTGATTTTTATTCAGAAAAGCAATTTCCAGTTAAGGCGCATAACTCTTAAGATCTGGAGGCATAGGCGTTGGGCCGTACTTTTTATTCTTTGTTTGCTGCTGTGAAAGGCCGTACATTTCTGTACCTGGCCGTACCTTCCAAGGAGAGCTATACTTTGGTCTTCAGAGCAAAAACGGTATTCATCATTTGCAGTCGGGTTTCATTGTTAAGGGCGCATATTCTCCTAGCTGTGGTTTCTTCCTTCTGAGGCAAGGGAAATTGATTTATCATCACAGCCGTACCAGCATCAAGACTTCATTTATTGCTGTATCAAAAAACCAAGTTTCAATATTTTATTACCTTTTTGCTTTACATGTGTCTGGAACATCATTGTAATCATTGCAGAAGTGGAATATGTCGTCTGGCTTCAGTATTTGAGATAGTTATTATTATTTTCCAGAGATATATATTTTATTTGAATTTATTCTCAATTATTCGCAAAATTGCCATATTTCATTTATTGCATCAAAAATTCAAAATATACACAAAAAAACCAAAAACCTTCAGAAAAACTCAAAACTCAGTCAGAATCAGTATCAGGGGGGGAAACTAGGGTTTCTACACCCTTGCATTTTCCAGACTTAGCCAATTTTGGCTTCAAGGCAGGAGCGCACTTTTTCAGTGCCACTGCGTTTTTTGTAATTTGCTAAGTACGAACAGTGAAATTTCGCGAAAGATCTCGTTTCGAAGGTCTTCGCAAGGCGAACATGGGGGAACGCTCAAATTGACTATTTGAGGCTTGGGAACGCATTTCGAGGTGGCTTGAAAATCACTTCGTTATGCGTGCTTGAACTTCACGAATCCTAGGAAACGGACAAGTTTCGTAGGGGGGTTATCCGTGGAACGAGCGCTGCTAGATTCCTTGATAACACATTTACACCACTCAAGTCTAACTTCATGTTCTACATTATAGTTTGGAATTGGGAGAGAGGAGTTGGGCGTGATAACAACAAGGTGATTATTGTGGCCGAGCCTCAGGCTCTGACCACATTCACGGCAACATACCCCTACGCAAACGCAAGACCATCAACCATCATTCTAGGCGGAGGGACAAATCTCAGGGGGTGGCGTCACTAGAAGGGCGCCAAACTCGATTACTCGCCAACAGGAGAATATCTATTTGCAGCTACATTCCTACTTGCGCTACCACATGAATCAAACACCCGACTCTTGCAACACCGTCACCCACCCCCTAGATTGTGAGCTGGGTTGTGCGACCTCTTGAACCTCATAATTGATGTGAATCGGAGAAGAACCTCCAGTGTGCCAATGAGTGTTGTTGTCATTTGTAACTATAGAACGTTTGGTCGTATCAGCTGTAGCGATACTTGATGTGTAAAGATAGCGAGTGCACACGTATATATATACATTCTTATTTGCAACTGTTGTCTTCAATTATTGTTGAATCAAATTATCATAATCGAATGCACTAGATCTTTGAATTCTCGTACTCTTCAGCTTTCAATTCTGCTGGCATTCTATCATTTTAGTTATAGACGTGTAGATGTTGTGCTTCAGCAATACAAAACTTTATGTTGATATTCTATGCTATGTATATATATATATATATATATATAGAACAATGTGGGCATTTGCTTCCGATCTGAATTTGTATGTCATCTTATCTACTCTGTTATTGTTGTGAACTATCACTTTCAATTATCAATTGGTATTGCAGTAATCCACATATCACTGCTATTGTGAAGCGATTTTGGGGCAGTATCTTACACTATGAAAATTAAAGAGACATGATTATGACCTAAAAAAAGTTAATGGTGAAGAAAATTAAACACAAGAATCAGGAGAAGAGAACATATGAAACAAAATCCACTAGAATTAACTAGAATTTTCTCAGTTGACAATCTGGGGCAAAATATATTGAGAGGGAGAGAATGACTTCTAATATGACAAATTTTACTTTCACCCCATATTTATTCAGTACGATTTATATGACTACTAATTTGTCACTATCTTAATTTTGATCCAATGCATGGCCTTTTGATCCTGGGGCAAGATAATAATTTAAAACTTTAAACTATAAATGATCTGAATGCTATGCTACCCACATTCTCTTAAAATATTTCTAAGGTCATATGCACCCTCATTGGAATTAAAGTTAATTCTATTCTTTGAACTACAGCTTTAAAAGTAGTACTCGGAATAACTTTTCAATTGATTCCAAGGTTGGAGCTTAAAGTTATTCTCAAATAATGTTCAACCAATGACTATTTATATGGTAAGCCCAAGACAATGTGAACCTAATGATGAATATGTGGCAATGGAAAGTGCATCTTCTCAATGAAATGAATTCTATCTACTTGGAATTCAATAAAATTCATTTATTTACAAATGACAACTAACACTTATCTAGTATGTCCCTTAGGATTTAATAGGTAAGCTCATTCAACCCCTCTATGATTAGGTTGATCATTTTTAAGGATATTCAAGTTTAGAGGAAATGATAAAATTTTGGTTTTTGGTCATTTATGCCTTACAAATCAGTAGTTGCTTCTAAAATCAAGATGATTGATCTTTTAGTTGTTCCTAAAATCAAGATGTAGCTCAATCAGGGTTCATTATGCAGTTCATTGAACTTACAACTAACAGTAATCATCTTAACTAAAATCCCTTTAGGCTGTGTTACCAGCCTAGGAATTCTAAACCAATTGGAAAACTGAAATGATTTAGAAAACTGTCATAAGTAAATTAACATTGCAAATGCAAATTAAATACAAGAATGCAAGGGAGAGACAATATATGAAACACAAAACTTGCATTAAGAACTCTCTCTTAGTCTATAACGTACAAAAATACAGAGAGTCCATGTACCTTGCACTTATTCTTGATTCTTAATTTCTTAATAATTTAACTTTGTCCATACCTAAACATTTTACTTGATCAAATAGTTAAAGCATCTCCAAACCTCCCCTCTATGTGCTTAAATGTTTATTTTAATGTTAGCAAGAAGGTCTGGTAAAATCCTCAAGGAGATTAATAACACATTTATAGCATTAGTTCCAAAGAAGGAAAAATGTAGAGACCCCTGTTCTCCCTGATTCCGAAAACTGACTGTTTTGATTGTTTTTCTCTCGTTTTGATTTTTTTGTGGATTTTTGCATATACATCTAAATGCGATTTTGGGAAGAAATTGCTAATAAATTGAAATAAAATATTGCAATACTGGAAATGATAAAATCTACAGGTAATAACGTTGCCAAAGTGTTTATTGATTTTCTATGATGAATACAAATCAGATATGATAACATGCAACTGAAAAAGCAACATTATTTTTGATTAAAAACCTGATTATTTGCAGCAGATTGTAAAACCCTTGAAAGATGTATCCAGATCTCAGGAAATAGGCGCATTAACTGAAGAATCTCTGCTGGATGAATCCCACACTGAAAACCCTGAATATATTTTTAACTGTGAAGCTCTGTGATAACTTCTGGATGAAGATATCTCTCTGAAGCAATAGATCAGCTGGTATTTCACAGCCTCTGAACTGCAACACTGAAGATGGCTCGTTCTCCAATGCCTGTAGACAACTGAAACCCTTGGCTTCGTTCTCCGGAAGAAGACTTGATCAAAAAATTGATTTCATAACATAATCAGCTCAAATCCCAATGAAACCCTTATATCTCCTCAAGAGTTCGAATTTTCTCAATTAGGTTTTATTTAAATAAATTCGAACTTTTCTTTTTAATTTTTCAATAGTTTCCGAAAGCACTTTTAATTATAAAATATAATTAAAAGTGGCCCC
Source organism: Sequoia sempervirens (assembly GCA_007258455.2). NCBI lineage: Eukaryota > Viridiplantae > Streptophyta > Pinopsida > Cupressales > Cupressaceae > Sequoia > Sequoia sempervirens. The sequence goes on along the minus strand of VDFB02105160.1, from coordinate 8,128 downwards.
TTCAATGATGGCCGACCCCTTTAGCAAAAATCACTTAAGTTATAATGAAATATTATAACTTTATATTATAATGCTCCAGTAATTAATATTTAATTAATTTAATTAAATATTAATATCTCTCTCATTATTTATCCGATGCCCAATCCGTCTGAAGCTGTCGACTGAGGAAGTGATTCCGAACATAATCCATCCATACTGCTAAAAATAGCAGGGGTCCCACGCTGACTGCCAATAACTGCTAAAAATAGCAATCCGAGCAAATAGTGTCCGAACGAGCCCAAATGAAAGCCAACTAATAACAATCTGACAACTGAAGCCAAGCCAAGCTCCATCAAGACCCTCTATCCATCCTATCAGCCTACGAGGGTCGCATAATAGGCTAAATCCATCGAACTCTGATGCTCGCAAAAATGGGGACATTACAGTCCGCCCTCCCTGAAATTGCTTGTCCTCAAGCAATCTCTACTGCAAAGAAACCCAACTCCTCGGAAGGCCCAAAATAAGAACTGTGCAGTGTCCCACACATCTCTAACTGTCTCCTGTAGCATCAACAACAACACAACTGCGCAAGCTATCCCTGGATCCCAAACCCAGAGTGAAAGTCTGTCGTGTCTGTCATCCTCAGGCTGCCACTGCGCTCTACTGCCTCCAACTTCACCATGTTGTGAGTGGTGAAGTAACCCAATGGGACCCATCCAATACTCAGTGCCAAAACTGTCACCACCTGGATCCCAATACAATCTGAATTCACATCCATCTGTCATGCGGAGAAAAGAACTTCTAGAAGCATCTGCTACACTGAATCTCTCCCTGTCCTCTGCTAAACCCTCATGAATGTGATAACTGACCAAGCCATCATGCCAACTGACACCGTAGTCATCCTGTAACCATGTACCCATAAGAAAACCTTGTGACATAGAAGTAGCAAACCCAGTTGGATACATATCGGCATGATGTAAAACTGATAGCTGTTCCTGCAAGTGGTCCCCCGCAAACAGCTGAGTCGGACGCTTGCAGCCGCTAATCCCATCTTCTGAAGATGGTGAATACCCATCCCACAACGGATGGTATAACTTCGGGGCCAATCCACACCGATGCATCATCGAATCCTCCGTGTGTGGACCAAAGGAGAAGTGATAAACACTCCTCACGATGCAATCAAGATAAAATGCTCCCACCTCTGGCAATGGCTGACCATCATAGTCCTGGGGAAACAAATTAGCATAAGTACAAATCTCCATACTGGATGATGCCCCACATATCTCCTGTGACGACGATGAAGTAGTGACGTGATCTGCCACACAACTCACGGAAAAATCAACCATCTCATCACAAGAGCTCTCAACCAAAACACTCATCCCAGCTGAATTGACTGCACCAATATCCGTGATAGATGTAACCACATCCTCACTACAACCCGTGGGTATAAGATCCTCATCAACTGCCTCTGTATATAACGGTACCGTATCTGCAGCTGGTGGAGACTGTGCCAACCTCAACTCCACGGTCAACTCCTCCAACCGTGACTGTGACTCTTGAAGGGCCAATTGACTACTCTTCAACGAGTCCATAGTCACCTCAAGCTCATGAGTGAGCTCATCAACCTGCTCCTCCTTCCTCTGCAATGCATCATAACAAATGCAATCCCACTCGAGAAGAAAATCCCTGTCTGCAAGTAGTTTTAGGTAATTTTGTTTCATCATTCCAATTGCTTCTCGAAGTGCATGTATCTCTGCAAGGGAAAAACCACTATCACCGTGCTCATCTGTCAAAGGAGTACTCCAACCATACGTAGCCAACATCTGACGAGCAACATCAAAATGCTCAATGGTTGTGGCAATCATATTGTCATTCACTTTTAGTTGCCCAACCAAATGATGAGGACTCTGTAGCTTAAGACCCCCATACAAATTTTCCGGTTCACAATATGCACTATGATATGAGGCTGATTTGTCCTCACTCTCCTCATGATAAGCAGCATCATGTGTGCTTTCATCCATGCACACCTCAACATCTAAGGTACTGCTGCTATGTACCTCAAAGGGTGGCTCAACTGATAAAGTAGAAGTTGCTGGTATGACAGTATCTTCACACACTTCTACTTCCAAAGTAACTGCATGCCCATCCAAAGCATGATCCTGGGATTCCATATCAACATATGAATCTTCCAACTTGTTTTCAAAGGTCTGATCTGAAAAATCAGACTCACCATGACATGAATCCACCACATACAATGCTTCATTAGTACCCAATTCCTGAGTACTTTCATGTGACAATTCAATAGGATCATTTTGCACATGTGAAAACACTGCTGTCTCATGCTCATGCAAAGTTTCATCATCGCTGTCATGGAAATCAGGACTGTTAGGTGTAGCTTCCCTAGGATCAGTTGTATACTGGTCACCAACTGCTGAAAACTCATTGTAGAGGCTTCTTGACACCTCACTTGAAAAGACATCATGTTCAGATTTAGATTCTTCACGATTACTTTGTTGGTTGGTTTTTTTAGGTTCTGAATCCTCATAGGGAGCCCACATTATTCTATGCGCTTTGCCCTTAGGTCTCAAAGGGCAATCATGGTTTAAGTCGTACGGCTTTCCGCAATAGGAACACAACTTTATTTTGTTTTGCGATGTCGGACCTTTGATGATAGGAAGTGAATTGGATCCTTTAGACCGTCCAAACTCTGAAAGCACCTGTTCTACATGCAACAACTCTCGATTGAGCTTGTATTGGGATTGTTCAAGTTCTTTGAATACCTGTTTATTTCTGAACAATGTTGTCATGACACCCATTTTCGCTGTTCAAACTAAAAACCGAATTCCACTGATGTAATGTCCCCTTTTCGAATGCTGATTAAGTGCATGAAACTTGTAACTTAATGTGCTAGATAACTTCAACGGAAGCAAGGATGCAATGTAAGATATTTTTTCTTATTTCGATTGACTGGTAACGCAGGGAATATGCAGCTATAGAAACTCAAACATTCAATCAAACATATGTCAAGCAATCTCCAAACTTCATTGAATTGCAAATATATGATCCCTGTTTTGTTTACAATCTTTGCAGATGTCTTCCATGACACATCCCACAAAATCACTATTGAATTTTAGCTACAACAGTGCATTTTGTCAGACATCTCATGTGCAACCTCTGAATTTAATTTAATTGCGTGCTGCAGCTGTAGCTTATTTAAGGCTGAAGATGACACCTGGTACAGAGTGTTGAGGACGTCTTCAGCAACAACACATGTTCTCCTTGTCTTGCCTTTGACTCCTTCCAAAGATATCATCCTCTTGCAAAACAAACGACTTCACTAATTGCTTGTTTGCCAATGCTTTGGATGAACCGATAGCCTTCTATAGTTGACGTCTTGATTTGGTTCTGTTTGGGTCGCCAATGACTTGTATTCTTGCCACGATTCAACTAATTTTCCCAACCTCTTGTCCTTTTCACAAGCCTACGGCCACCTCCAGAATGATGTTGGATTTATGGACTCCTGATGACATGTCGACCAGCAAGTAGGAGCGGCAACTTCTCCAAATGTTTGTCTTATGCGGACCTCCCTTTAGTTGATGATTTATCCTTGTCCGTCTACCTTGAATATTCCTAGATCCCTTAACTTTGATTTTAAGCGACTACTTCGATGGCAAATACGTCTCTTACCGATATCAATCCAAGTGTACTTCACAATGATCTCTCCTAAGTTACTCCCGACAGCTAAATCTGGTCCCTTAATAATTGGTCTCTGTTGTTAATTTGTCTTTATTCTGTCTTAACCTTTTGACTGGAAAGGCAGACTTAATTAAATGGAGAATCGCGTCTTCAGCTAGCCAGGACGATTCTTTTTGTATCTGACCTTTTTGTCTTGTTGTATTTCCCGTCAGATCTCCTGGTGTCTTGCCTATCTCCTGCGATTTTCTCTATAATCAAATTCGATTCCTTCAAGAGAATGCGATCAACACCCGGATAGAATAGCCGCCAGTATCATAGTCTCATAACCAATACGGCAGTATATTTATTCAAAACGATTTGTCTTATCTGCCCTGTATCATTCAACAAAATTCTGACGGCTCCAGGAATTTAATCAACGCCTTTTCTCCAAATCACGACTCCTCCAAAAATGAGATGGCGGCAGAAATAATGCTATTCTGTTTTCTTCTTTTCCTAAATTCCTTTGTCAAAGCCCGTTAGTAATGTTCGATTTCTTTGTGAATTAAATCGTTGGATAGCAACTGGCAAGGAGGACCCGATAAAAAGCTTTTTGAAATCTCACGGCTATCTTATAATTCCGCACTTGCTGTTTGCCTCATACAAATGCTTTGATACCCCTGGCGGCAATATTAGACTCCCCAAAAATCATGAATTCCTCAATACGCACAACCAAGGAATTAGATAGCGGAGCCCATAATCTTCAAAAGGGAAACTGTTGATGACAATATAGGCATGCCCGATTATGTATTGAAGAAATCTTTGTCCTGCTCTTTTTTGACCCGATAGGAGGAAGAATTGAGCTGGCTTTGTCTTATGCGAGCAGGTGAATCACTCCAAGTGATTTGTCTTTTTCCTGATATTTGTCTGCTTCTGAATAATTTATCCTATCTGCAGATGTGTCTTTGTCTTAGGCGGCTTCTTCCTGAAACATCAGATTAAACTACGACGTAATATTGATCGTCCAGGCAGAATAGGTTTGTCTTATCTGGAAGCGGCCTCCTTTATCTTGGATTATCACTGTGTAATCTTAGATGACTTCTCTCACCAACGATCAAACCCTCGTAACTGTTGAGTATTGGTAAATTATTTTTAAACCCTAATATTCGGAGATAGCCCCTTTCGAAACCAACACAAAGATGGCGGTGATCTCGTACCGATACCACCGAGAAACCCCGTTTCCCCGCCGATTCAAAAACCGAATCATGGATTGTTTTTCTCTGCTATCGCTTTGTGAGTTTTGAAGAAATTAAGTAAATAAATTCAAATTAAATATTGCAATACTTGGAAATGATAAAATCTACTGAAAATAACGTTGCCAAGTGTTTATTGAACTTCTATGATGAATACAAATCAGATTTGATAACATGCAACTGAAAAAGCAACATTGTTTTGATGAAAACCTGATTATTGCAGCAAGCTGAAAGAAAACTCTGTGAACGTTCTGTGATAACTTCTGAATGAAGATATCTCTCTGAATGCAATAGATCAGCTGATATTTCACAGCCTCTGAACTGCAACACTGAAGATGGTTTTCAAGCTTTCTCCAATGCCTCAGATAATCAAACCTTGGCTTCATTGCAGACCTTGACCACCCTCACACAAACCAAACGTCCCCTACACCTGAGTCCCACCTCCACCAGGCTCCTCACTCAAACAAAGTCCCAACCTCAATCAACAGTTCTATAAAATATAATTAAAAGTGGGCCTCCTTCAATGATGGCGAATTCTTCAAATAGGTCACTTGCTATATTTAAAAATATTATAACTTTATAACATAAGTTTTCCAGCCAATTAATATTTAATTAAATCAATTAAATATTAATATCTTCCTCAATATATGCCCGATGCACGAACCGTCTGAAGCTGACGAAGAAGGAAGTGATTCTGCACGTGACCAGACCATACTGCTAAAAATAGCAGGGGTGCTCTGCTGAATGCCAAATACTGCTAAAAATAGCAAGTCAGGCAAAAGACATCCGAATGAGCCCGAACGAAAGCCAACTGGTAACTTCTGACAATCTGAAGCCAAGCCAAACTCCATCAAGAGACCCTCTAACCATGCTTATTAGCCTACGAGGGCTAAGAATAGGCTAAATCCACTTAACTCTGATGCTCGCAAAATTGGGGACATTACAGTAGATGAAAACCCCTGATTCAAAATTGTGTAATCTCATCCGGAGATTGCATTTGTGCTTCAAAGTTGCATATTATGATGGTGTTTGTTCATGGAAAAAATCATTGTTTGTGGTGGCTAACACAGCACCAATTTCTGTCGTAATTGGGCAGCTAACATAGTGCCATATTTCTGAGTTTGAAGTGGCTTCCATCAGTACCAACTTGCAAATTTTTTGATGGCTACTGTAGCGCCATATTTGTTGATTTTGGGCTGGAAACTCGTTGAAAACCTTGGGTGGCTATTTCAGTGCTATTTCGAAAGTGTTGGCGGCTAGCACAGTGCCATTGTATTGCAACTACAGATTCATTTCCTTGCTAATAATTCATTGAATGAAGTGATAATTTGTGTGGGCTGCTGTGTTATTTTCTTCATAAGGGTTTGAATTGAATTGCTGCAAATACATCTAATTTCTGGAAATCTAATACTGATTTCAATAATTTGTGACAAAAAGAATTCAATTACAAAAGTGTTGAAATTTGCGAAGAGGGAATTTTTTATTAGATATTACTTAATTTTCCATTTGGGGATTTTACACAATTACTGATGTGTACCTACTGAGTTGGTGTTTGACTTGGCATACAGTGGGTCTTGACGGTGCCAACTCGGTTGCCATACTAACCATACTATCTAAAAGTCTACAAAATGATGTTTAGGATGATCCGGTGACAATCTTTGTGAATTGGGCATTGCATTTTTTCCAAAAGGTGTATTGGACTTATGGTAGAAACAACTTAATGTTTGTTTGAGGCATCTTTTCGGCACAAAATGTTTGTCTCTTTGCAAAGTGCATTGCAATACTGCTAGCACATGTGCATTATTTGCTAGAGAGTGGAGATGGATCTTTGTGTTCCCTAAAATTATTAGGAGGTGCACTAGTGTACTGCAAACATAAGAAGAAGCCCCATAGTAACCACAAGCCATGAGAATGGCCCTCTTGTTACTAAATGTACTCCTATTGACGAATCCTCCTTGATCATTAATGGGGCAAAAAGAATGAATTATGCATGCCTCAAAATGGAAGGACAAGCTCTTCTATGGTGGAAGAATTATTTAGTAAATTGTGAAAAGAAAAAGCATATTATTAATAGATGGGAATCATTCACGTAACTAATCTGTAAGAATTTTTATCCCATAAGGCATAAAACAGATCAAAAGATTGAATGGAAGTGTAATAACCAACCCCAAATTATTTTTTGAAATATAACTTCCAACTAAAAGTGAGATTACAATGCAATATCCCTTTCACTTTCTAGCCACCCAATTCCCATGATGGGCAAGGTCAGAGCATGCGGTGAAACGATCTACATAACAAATTAAATTGCAGCAGCTGAATGTAAAGCACTAGGCAGCAAGCCAACCAGTACCACTTATGCAGTAAAGTGCATGAGCAACTGAAAGGAAATATACTTCACATTTATTCAACGGGGTGTTTAGTACAATGAAAGTAACATCTCCACTTATTCAGTAGGAAAGCAAAATACAATGATACCACTTGTTCAATGGGGAAATACAGAATAACCACTTATTCAATGCAGTGAGTACATACATCAACAATCAAACCCACTAGCGGTACTACCTTCCAATGTTTACAATATGAATGCATACAAATGATAACTATCAGCAGTATAACCATTCAAAGGATTACAAAGTAAATTCAAATGCATTTCATAAATCATATAACAGGATAATCTGCTGATATGGTCTGCTGGTAATAACGGAGCTGTTGTAGTGCCCGAAAATAATGCCAAAAATCATGAAAACAACACCTTAACCATGAAATAACAATAAGATACACTATTTGAATGATGAAGAATAACAGAGCTGTTGTAGTACCCGAAAATAATGCCAAAAATCATGAAACCAACACCTTAACCATGAAATAACAATAAGATACACTATTTGAATGATGAAGAATGCTGACGCAGATCTGATATTGTTTTCAAACGAAGTTTGAAAACTCGGACTCGGCAGCCCAAAATAGGACTCGGACTCGGGACTCGGGACTCGGGACTCGGCACAGACTCGGCAAAAAAAATGGCTAGGACTTTGTAGTGAACCACCACTCTGCTGATTTGTTCTATTGTGATTTTAGGTCTGATTTTTATGTTTTGGTTTTGTATTCCGTCCTTGTGTTTGAGTTTACTTGCTAAGTGTTGGCGTTTAAATTAGCACCTCTGGAGTGCTGATTGTAAACGTTCAGCTATTTCAAATGTTTTGCAACACTTCTTCGTTATTTAA